>QVTF01018693.1:0-102342 GCA_003573665.1 Oxygymnocypris stewartii
ATGCAATTTTAAGAGCAAAGCTCAAGTACATGAAAAATGTTTCTTTCTAATGAAATGAACAGTTTTTTGCAATGCAGAAGACAGATTTTCATGAGTTTGAGCTTTTTTGAAGAAAAAGTCATTTTAGAGCTTAAATGCACAAAATCACTTCTTTAGAGCTTCTAAGAACACCAATTCTGTGTTTAGTGCAACTAAGCAAATTATGAGAATGCGAGGCCACAGATGCTCAAAAACTTCTTTCTCAGTGAGAAAAAGTTGCTAAATGCAATTTTAAGAGCAAAGCTCAAGTACATGAAAAATGTTTCTTTCTAATGAAATGAACAGTTTTTTGCAATGCAGAAGACAGATTTTCATGAGTTTGAGCTTTTTTGCAGAAAAAGTCATTTTAGAGCTTAAATGCACAAAATCACTTCTTTAGAGCTTCTAAGAACACCAATTCTGTGTTTAGTGCAACTAAGCAAATTATGAGAATGCGAGGCCACAGATGCTCAAAAACTTCTTTCTCAGTGAGAAAAGTTGCTAAATGCGATTTAGAGAAAAGCACAAGTACATGAAAAAAATTCTTTCTAATGAAATGAACAGTTTTTTGCAATGCAGAAGACAGATTTTCATGTGTTTGAGCTTTTTGCAGAAAAAGTAATTTAGAGCTTAAATGCACAAAATCACTTCTTTAGAGCTTCTAAGACACCAATTCTGTGTTTTAGTGCAACAATCAAATTATGAGATGCGAGGCACAGATGCTCAAAAACATCTTTCTCAGTGAGAAAGTTGCTAAATGCAATTTTGAGCAAAGCTCAAGTACATGAAAAAAAATTATTTCTAATGAAATGAACAGTTTTTTGCAATGCAAAAGACAGATTTTCATGTGTTTGAGCTTTTTTGCAGAAAAAGTCATTTAGAGCTTAAATGCACAACATCACTTCTTTAGGGCTTCTAAGAACACCAATTCTGTTTTTAGTGCAACTAAGCAAATTATGAGAATGCGAGGCCACAGATGCTCAAAACGAAATCACTTCTTTAGAGCTTCTAAGAACACCAATTCTGTGTTTAGTGCAACTAAGCAAATTATGAGAATGCGAGGCCACAGATGCTCAAAAACATCTTTCTCAGTGAGAAAAAGTTGCTAAATGCAATTTTAAGAGCAAAGCTCAAGTACATGAAAAATGTTTCTTTCTAATGAAATGAACAGTTTTTTGCAATGCAGAAGACAGATTTTCATGAGTTTGAGCTTTTTTGCAGAAAAAGTCATTTTAGAGCTTAAATGCACAAAATCACTTCTTTAGAGCTTCTAAGAACACCAATTCTGTGTTTTAGTGCAACTAAGCAAATTATGAGAATGCGAGGCCACAGATGCTCAAAAACTTCTTTCTCAGTGAGAAAAAGTTGCTAAATGCAATTTTAAGAGCAAAGCTCAAGTACATGAAAAATGTTTCTTTCTAATGAAATGAACAGTTTTTTGCAATGCAGAAGACAGATTTTCATGAGTTTGAGCTTTTTTGCAGAAAAAGTCATTTTAGAGCTTAAATGCACAAAATCACTTCTTTAGAGCTTCTAAGAACACCAATTCTGTGTTTTAGTGCAACTAAGCAAATTATGAGAATGCGAGGCCACAGATGCTCAAAAACTTCTTTCTCAGTGAGAAAAAGTTGCTAAATGCAATTTTAAGAGCAAAGCTCAAGTACATGAAAAATGTTTCTTTCTAATGAAATGAACAGTTTTTTGCAATGCAGAAGACAGATTTTCATGAGTTTGAGCTTTTTGCAGAAAAAGTCATTTTAGAGCTTAAATGCACAAAATCACTTCTTTAGAGCTTCTAAGAACACCAATTCTGTGTTTAGTGCAACTAAGCAAATTATGAGAATGCGAGGCCACAGATGCTCAAAAACATCTTTCTCAGTGAGAAAAAGTTGCTAAATGCAATTTTAAGAGCAAAGCTCAAGTACATGAAAAATGTTTCTTTCTAATGAAATGAACAGTTTTTTGCAATGCAGAAGACAGATTTTCATGAGTTTGAGCTTTTTTGCAGAAAAAGTCATTTTAGAGCTTAAATGCACAAAATCACTTCTTTAGAGCTTCTAAGAACACCAATTCTGTGTTTAGTGCAACTAAGCAAATTATGAGAATGCGAGGCCACAGATGCTCAAAAACTTCTTTCTCAGTGAGAAAAAGTTGCTAAATGCAATTTTAAGAGCAAAGCTCAAGTACATGAAAAATGTTTCTTTCTAATGAAATGAACAGTTTTTTGCAATGCAGAAGACAGATTTTCATGAGTTTGAGCTTTTTTGCAGAAAAAGTCATTTTAGAGCTTAAATGCACAAAATCACTTCTTTAGAGCTTCTAAGAACACCAATTCTGTGTTTAGTGCAACTAAGCAAATTATGAGAATGCGAGGCCACAGATGCTCAAAAACTTCTTTCTCAGTGAGAAAAAGTTGCTAAATGCAATTTTAAGAGCAAAGCTCAAGTACATGAAAAATGTTTCTTTCTAATGAAATGAACAGTTTTTTGCAATGCAGAAGACAGATTTTCATGAGTTTGAGCTTTTTTTGCAGAAAAAGTCATTTTAGAGCTTAAATGCACAAAATCACTTCTTTAAGAGCTTCTAAGAACACCAATTCTGTGTTTTAGTGCAACTAAGCAAATTATGAGAATGCGAGGCCACAGATGCTCAAAAACATCTTTCTCAGTGAGAAAAAGTTGCTAAATGCAATTTTAAGAGCAAAGCTCAAGTACATGAAAAATGTTTCTTTCTAATGAAATGAACAGTTTTTTTGCAATGCAGAAGACAGATTTTCATGAGTTTGAGCTTTTTTGCAGAAAAAGGTCCATTTTAGAGCTTAAATGCACAAAATCACTTCTTTAGAGCTTCTAAGAACACCAATTCTGTGTTTAGTGCAACTAAGCAAATTGCCACAGATGCTCAAAACGTCATTTTATGCACAAAAATCACTTCTTTAGAGCTTCTAAGAACACCAATTCCGTGTTTTAGTGCAACTAAGCAAATTATGAGAATGCGAGGCCACAGATGCTCAAAAACATCTTTCTCAGTGAGAAAAAGTTGCTAAATGCAATTTTAAGAGCAAAGCTCAAGCACATGAACAAAAATAATTTCTAATGAAATGAACAGTTTTTTGCAATGCAGAAGACAGATTTTCATGAGTTTGAGCTTTTTTGCAGAAAAATACATTTTAGAGCTTAAATGCACAACATCACTTCTTTAGAGCTTCTAAGAAAACCAATTCTGTGTTTTAGTGCAACTAAGCCAATTATCAGAATGCGAGGCCACAGATGCTCAAAAACTTATTTCTCAGTGAGAAAAAGTTGCTAAATGCAATTTTAAGAGCAAAGCTCAAGTACATGAAAAAAAATATTTCTAATGAAATGAACAGTTTTTTGCAATGCAGAAGACAGATTTTCATGAGTTTGAGCTTTTTTGCAGAAAAAGTCATTTTAGAGCTTAAATGCACAAAATCACTTCTTTAGAGCTTCTAAGAACACCAATTCTGTGTTTAGTGCAACTAAGCAAATTATGAGAATGCGAGGCCACAGATGCTCAAAAACATCTTTCTCAGTGAGAAAAAGTTGCTGAAATGCAATTTTAAGAGCAAAGCTCAAGTACATGAAAAATGTTTCTTTCTAATGAAATGAACAGTTTTTTGCAATGCAGAAGACAGATTTTCATGAGTTTGAGCTTTTTTGCAGAAAAAGTCATTTTAGAGCTTAAATGCACAAAATCACTTCTTTAGAGCTTCTAAGAACACCAATTCTGTGTTTAGTGCAACTAAGCAAATTATGAGAATGCGAGGCCACAGATGTTCAAAAACATCTTTCTCAGTGAGAAAAAGTTGCTAAATGCAATTTTAAGAGCAAAGCTCAAGTACATGAAAAATGTTTCTTTCTAATGAAATGAACAGTTTTTTGCAATGCAGAAGACAGATTTTCATGAGTTTGAGCTTTTTTGCAGAAAAAGTCATTTTAGAGCTTAAATGCACAAAATCACTTCTTTAGAGCTTCTAAGAACACCAATTCTGTGTTTTAGTGCAACTAAGCAAATTATGAGAATGCGAGGCCACAGATGCTCAAAAACATCTTTCTCAGTGAGAAAAAGTTGCTAAATGCAATTTTAAGAGCAAAGCTCAAGTACATGAAAAATGTTTCTTTCTAATGAAATGAACAGTTTTTTGCAATGCAGAAGACAGATTTTCATGAGTTTGAGCTTTTTTGCAGAAAAAGTCATTTTAGAGCTTAAATGCACAAAATCACTTCTTTAGAGCTTCTAAGAACACCAATTCTGTGTTTTAGTGCAACTAAGCAAATTATGAGAATGCGAGGCCACAGATGCTCAAAAACTTCTTTCTCAGTGAGAAAAAGTTGCTAAATGCAATTTTAAGAGCAAAGCTCAAGTACATGAAAAATGTTTCTTTCTAATGAAATGAACAGTTTTTTGCAATGCAGAAGACAGATTTTCATGAGTTTGAGCTTTTTTGCAGAAAAAGTCATTTTAGAGCTTAAATGCACAAAATCACTTCTTTAGAGCTTCTAAGAACACCAATTCTGTGTTTAGTGCAACTAAGCAAATTATGAGAATGCGATGCCACAGATGCTCAAAAACGTCATTTTATGCACAAAAATCACTCTTTAGGGCTTCTAAGACACCAATTCTGTGTTTTAGTGCAACTAGAGCAAATTATGATAATGCGAGGCCACAGATGCTCAAAACATCTTTCTCAGTGAGAAAAGTTGCTAATGCAATTTTAAGAGCAAAGCTCAAGCACATAACAAAAATATTTCTAATGAAATGACATTTTTTTGCAATGCCGAAGACAATTTCATGAGTTTGAGCTTTTTTGCAGAAAAAGTCATTTTAGAGCTTAAATGCACAAAAAAACTTATTTAGAGCTCTAAGAACAACAATTCTGTGTTTTAGTGCAACTAACAAATTATGAGATGCGAGGCCACAGATGCTCAAAACACGTCTTTCTCAGTGAGAAAAAAGTTGCTAAATGCGATTTTAAAGAAAACAAGTACATGAAAAAAAATTCTTTCTAATGAAATGAACAGTTTTTGCAATGCAGAAGACAGATTTTCATGAGTTTGAGCTTTTTTGCAGAAAAAGTCATTTTAAAGCTTAAATACACAAAATCACTTCTTTAGAGCTTCTAAGAACACCAATTCTGTGTTTAGTGCAACTAAGCAAATTATGAGAATGCGAGGCCACAGATGCTCAAAAACTTCTTTCTCAGTGAGAAAAAGTTGCTAAATGCAATTTTAAGAGCAAAGCTCAAGTACATGAAAAATGTTTCTTTCTAATGAAATGAACAGTTTTTTGCAATGCAGAAGACAGATTTTCATGAGTTTGAGCTTTTTTGCAGAAAAAGTCATTTTAGAGCTTAAATGCACAAAATCACTTCTTTAGAGCTTCTAAGAACACCAATTCTGTGTTTTAGTGCAACTAAGCAAATTATGAGAATGCGAGGCCACAGATGCTCAAAAACATTCTTTCTCAGTGAGAAAAAGTTGCTAAATGCAATTTTAAGAGCAAAGCTCAAGTACATGAAAAATGTTTCTTTCTAATGAAATGAACAGTTTTTTGCAATGCAGAAGACAGATTTTCATGAGTTTGAGCTTTTTTGCAGAAAAAGTCATTTTAGAGCTTAAATGCACAAAATCACTTCTTTAGAGCTTCTAAGAACACCAATTCTGTGTTTAGTGCAACTAAGCAAATTATGAGAATGCGAGGCCACAGATGCTCAAAAACTTCTTTCTCAGTGAGAAAAAGTTGCTAAATGCAATTTTAAGAGCAAAGCTCAAGTACATGAAAAATGTTTCTTTCTAATGAAATGAACAGTTTTTTGCAATGCAGAAGACAGATTTTCATGAGTTTGAGCTTTTTTGCAGAAAAAGTCATTTTAGAGCTTAAATGCACAAAATCACTTCTTTAGAGCTTCTAAGAACACCAATTCTGTGTTTTAGTGCAACTAAGCAAATTATGAGAATGCGAGGCCACAGATGCTCAAAAACTTCTTTCTCAGTGAGAAAAAGTTGCTAAATGCAATTTTAAGAGCAAAGCTCAAGTACATGAAAAATGTTTCTTTCTAATGAAATGAACAGTTTTTTGCAATGCAGAAGACAGATTTTCATGAGTTTGAGCTTTTTTGCAGAAAAAGTCATTTTAGAGCTTAAATGCACAAAATCACTTCTTTAGAGCTTCTAAGAACACCAATTCTGTGTTTTAGTGCAACTAAGCAAATTATGAGAATGCGAGGCCACAGATGCTCAAAAACTTCTTTCTCAGTGAGAAAAAGTTGCTAAATGCAATTTTAAGAGCAAAGCTCAAGTACATGAAAAATGTTTCTTTCTAATGAAATGAACAGTTTTTTGCAATGCAGAAGACAGATTTTCATGAGTTTGAGCTTTTTTGCAGAAAAAGTCATTTTAGAGCTTAAATGCACAAAATCACTTCTTTAGAGCTTCTAAGAACACCAATTCTGTGTTTTAGTGCAACTAAGCAAATTATGAGAATGCGAGGCCACAGATGCTCAAAAACTTCTTTCTCAGTGAGAAAAAGTTGCTAAATGCAATTTTAAGAGCAAAGCTCAAGTACATGAAAAATGTTTCTTTCTAATGAAATGAACAGTTTTTTGCAATGCAGAAGACAGATTTTCATGAGTTTGAGCTTTTTTGCAGAAAAAGTCATTTTAGAGCTTAAATGCACAAAATCACTTCTTTAGAGCTTCTAAGAACACCAATTCTGTGTTTTAGTGCAACTAAGCAAATTATGAGAATGCGAGGCCACAGATGCTCAAAAACTTCTTTCTCAGTGAGAAAAAGTTGCTAAATGCAATTTTAAGAGCAAAGCTCAAGTACATGAAAAATGTTTCTTTCTAATGAAATGAACAGTTTTTTGCAATGCAGAAGACAGATTTTCATGAGTTTGAGCTTTTTTGCAGAAAAAGTCATTTTAGAGCTTAAATGCACAAAATCACTTCTTTAGAGCTTCTAAGAACACCAATTCTGTGTTTAGTGCAACTAAGCAAATTATGAGAATGCGAGGCCACAGATGCTCAAAAACTTCTTTCTCAGTGAGAAAAAGTTGCTAAATGCAATTTTAAGAGCAAAGCTCAAGTACATGAAAAATGTTTCTTTCTAATGAAATGAACAGTTTTTTGCAATGCAGAAGACAGATTTTCATGAGTTTGAGCTTTTTTGCAGAAAAAGTCATTTTAGAGCTTAAATGCACAAAATCACTTCTTTAGAGCTTCTAAGAACACCAATTCTGTGTTTAGTGCAACTAAGCAAATTATGAGAATGCGAGGCCACAGATGCTCAAAAACTTCTTTCTCAGTGAGAAAAAGTTGCTAAATGCAATTTTAAGAGCAAAGCTCAAGTACATGAAAAATGTTTCTTTCTAATGAAATGAACAGTTTTTTGCAATGCAGAAGACAGATTTTCATGAGTTTGAGCTTTTTTGCAGAAAAAGTCATTTTAGAGCTTAAATGCACAAAATCACTTCTTTAGAGCTTCTAAGAACACCAATTCTGTGTTTTAGTGCAACTAAGCAAATTATGAGAATGCGAGGCCACAGATGCTCAAAAACTTCTTTCTCAGTGAGAAAAAGTTGCTAAATGCAATTTTAAGAGCAAAGCTCAAGTACATGAAAAATGTTTCTTTCTAATGAAATGAACAGTTTTTTGCAATGCAGAAGACAGATTTTCATGAGTTTGAGCTTTTTTGCAGAAAAAGTCATTTTAGAGCTTAAATGCACAAAATCACTTCTTTAGAGCTTCTAAGAACACCAATTCTGTGTTTAGTGCAACTAAGCAAATTATGAGAATGCGAGGCCACAGATGCTCAAAAACTTCTTTCTCAGTGAGAAAAAGTTGCTAAATGCAATTTTAAGAGCAAAGCTCAAGTACATGAAAAATGTTTCTTTCTAATGAAATGAACAGTTTTTTGCAATGCAGAAGACAGATTTTCATGAGTTTGAGCTTTTTTGCAGAAAAAGTCATTTTAGAGCTTAAATGCACAAAATCACTTCTTTAGAGCTTCTAAGAACACCAATTCTGTGTTTAGTGCAACTAAGCAAATTATGAGAATGCGAGGCCACAGATGCTCAAAAACTTCTTTCTCAGTGAGAAAAAGTTGCTAAATGCAATTTTAAGAGCAAAGCTCAAGTACATGAAAAATGTTTCTTTCTAATGAAATGAACAGTTTTTTGCAATGCAGAAGACAGATTTTCATGAGTTTGAGCTTTTTTGCAGAAAAAGTCATTTTAGAGCTTAAATGCACAAAATCACTTCTTTAGAGCTTCTAAGAACACCAATTCTGTGTTTAGTGCAACTAAGCAAATTATGAGAATGCGAGGCCACAGATGCTCAAAAACTTCTTTCTCAGTGAGAAAAAGTTGCTAAATGCAATTTTAAGAGCAAAGCTCAAGTACATGAAAAATGTTTCTTTCTAATGAAATGAACAGTTTTTTGCAATGCAGAAGACAGATTTTCATGAGTTTGAGCTTTTTTGCAGAAAAAGTCATTTTAGAGCTTAAATGCACAAAATCACTTCTTTAGAGCTTCTAAGAACACCAATTCTGTGTTTTAGTGCAACTAAGCAAATTATGAGAATGCGAGGCCACAGATGCTCAAAAACTTCTTTCTCAGTGAGAAAAAGTTGCTAAATGCAATTTTAAGAGCAAAGCTCAAGTACATGAAAAATGTTTCTTTCTAATGAAATGAACAGTTTTTTGCAATGCAGAAGACAGATTTTCATGAGTTTGAGCTTTTTTGCAGAAAAAGTCATTTTAGAGCTTAAATGCACAAAATCACTTCTTTAGAGCTTCTAAGAACACCAATTCTGTGTTTTAGTGCAACTAAGCAAATTATGAGAATGCGAGGCCACAGATGCTCAAAAACTTCTTTCTCAGTGAGAAAAAGTTGCTAAATGCAATTTTAAGAGCAAAGCTCAAGTACATGAAAAATGTTTCTTTCTAATGAAATGAACAGTTTTTTGCAATGCAGAAGACAGATTTTCATGAGTTTGAGCTTTTTTGCAGAAAAAGTCATTTTAGAGCTTAAATGCACAAAATCACTTCTTTAGAGCTTCTAAGAACACCAATTCTGTGTTTAGTGCAACTAAGCAAATTATGAGAATGCGAGGCCACAGATGCTCAAAAACTTCTTTCTCAGTGAGAAAAAGTTGCTAAATGCAATTTTAAGAGCAAAGCTCAAGTACATGAAAAATGTTTCTTTCTAATGAAATGAACAGTTTTTTGCAATGCAGAAGACAGATTTTCATGAGTTTGAGCTTTTTTGCAGAAAAAGTCATTTTAGAGCTTAAATGCACAAAATCACTTCTTTAGAGCTTCTAAGAACACCAATTCTGTGTTTAGTGCAACTAAGCAAATTATGAGAATGCGAGGCCACAGATGCTCAAAAACTTCTTTCTCAGTGAGAAAAAGTTGCTAAATGCAATTTTAAGAGCAAAGCTCAAGTACATGAAAAAATGTTCTTTCTAATGAAATGAACAGTTTTTTGCAATGCAGAAGACAGATTTTCATGAGTTTGAGCTTTTTGCAGAAAAAGTCATTTTAGAGCTTAAATGCACAAAATCACTTCTTTAGAGCTTCTAAGAACACCAATTCTGTGTTTTAGTGCAACTAAGCAAATTATGAGAATGCGAGGCCACAGATGCTCAAAAACTTCTTTCTCAGTGAGAAAAAGTTGCTAAATGCAATTTTAAGAGCAAAGCTCAAGTACATGAAAAATGTTTCTTTCTAATGAAATGAACAGTTTTTTGCAATGCAGAAGACAGATTTTCATGAGTTTGAGCTTTTTTGCAGAAAAAGTCATTTTAGAGCTTAAATGCACAAAATCACTTCTTTAGAGCTTCTAAGAACACCAATTCTGTGTTTAGTGCAACTAAGCAAATTATGAGAATGCGAGGCCACAGATGCTCAAAAACTTCTTTCTCAGTGAGAAAAAGTTGCTAAATGCAATTTTAAGAGCAAAGCTCAAGTACATGAAAAATGTTTCTTTCTAATGAAATGAACAGTTTTTTGCAATGCAGAAGACAGATTTTCATGAGTTTGAGCTTTTTTGCAGAAAAAGTCATTTTAGAGCTTAAATGCACAAAATCACTTCTTTAGAGCTTCTAAGAACACCAATTCTGTGTTTAGTGCAACTAAGCAAATTATGAGAATGCGAGGCCACAGATGCTCAAAAACTTCTTTCTCAGTGAGAAAAAGTTGCTAAATGCAATTTTAAGAGCAAAGCTCAAGTACATGAAAAATGTTTCTTTCTAATGAAATGAACAGTTTTTTGCAATGCAGAAGACAGATTTTCATGAGTTTGAGCTTTTTTGCAGAAAAAGTCATTTTAGAGCTTAAATGCACAAAATCACTTCTTTAGAGCTTCTAAGAACACCAATTCTGTGTTTAGTGCAACTAAGCAAATTATGAGAATGCGAGGCCACAGATGCTCAAAAACTTCTTTCTCAGTGAGAAAAAGTTGCTAAATGCAATTTTAAGAGCAAAGCTCAAGTACATGAAAAATGTTTCTTTCTAATGAAATGAACAGTTTTTTGCAATGCAGAAGACAGATTTTCATGAGTTTGAGCTTTTTTGCAGAAAAAGTCATTTTAGAGCTTAAATGCACAAAATCACTTCTTTAGAGCTTCTAAGAACACCAATTCTGTGTTTAGTGCAACTAAGCAAATTATGAGAATGCGAGGCCACAGATGCTCAAAAACTTCTTTCTCAGTGAGAAAAAGTTGCTAAATGCAATTTTAAGAGCAAAGCTCAAGTACATGAAAAATGTTTCTTTCTAATGAAATGAACAGTTTTTTGCAATGCAGAAGACAGATTTTCATGAGTTTGAGCTTTTTGCAGAAAAAGTCATTTTAGAGCTTAAATGCACAAAATCACTTCTTTAGAGCTTCTAAGAACACCAATTCTGTGTTTTAGTGCAACTAAGCAAATTATGAGAATGCGAGGCCACAGATGCTCAAAAACTTCTTTCTCAGTGAGAAAAAGTTGCTAAATGCAATTTTAAGAGCAAAGCTCAAGTACATGAAAAATGTTTCTTTCTAATGAAATGAACAGTTTTTTGCAATGCAGAAGACAGATTTTCATGAGTTTGAGCTTTTTTGCAGAAAAAGTCATTTTAGAGCTTAAATGCACAAAATCACTTCTTTAGAGCTTCTAAGAACACCAATTCTGTGTTTAGTGCAACTAAGCAAATTATGAGAATGCGAGGCCACAGATGCTCAAAAACTTCTTTCTCAGTGAGAAAAAGTTGCTAAATGCAATTTTAAGAGCAAAGCTCAAGTACATGAAAAATGTTTCTTTCTAATGAAATGAACAGTTTTTTGCAATGCAGAAGACAGATTTTCATGAGTTTGAGCTTTTTTGCAGAAAAAGTCATTTTAGAGCTTAAATGCACAAAATCACTTCTTTAGAGCTTCTAAGAACACCAATTCTGTGTTTAGTGCAACTAAGCAAATTATGAGAATGCGAGGCCACAGATGCTCAAAAACTTCTTTCTCAGTGAGAAAAAGTTGCTAAATGCAATTTTAAGAGCAAAGCTCAAGTACATGAAAAATGTTTCTTTCTAATGAAATGAACAGTTTTTTGCAATGCAGAAGACAGATTTTCATGAGTTTGAGCTTTTTTGCAGAAAAAGTCATTTTAGAGCTTAAATGCACAAAATCACTTCTTTAGAGCTTCTAAGAACACCAATTCTGTGTTTAGTGCAACTAAGCAAATTATGAGAATGCGAGGCCACAGATGCTCAAAAACATCTTTCTCAGTGAGAAAAAGTTGCTAAATGCAATTTTAAGAGCAAAGCTCAAGTACATGAAAAATGTTTCTTTCTAATGAAATGAACAGTTTTTTGCAATGCAGAAGACAGATTTTCATGAGTTTGAGCTTTTTTGCAGAAAAAGTCATTTTAGAGCTTAAATGCACAAAATCACTTCTTTAGAGCTTCTAAGAACACCAATTCTGTGTTTAGTGCAACTAAGCAAATTATGAGAATGCGAGGCCACAGATGCTCAAAAACATCTTTCTCAGTGAGAAAAAGTTGCTAAATGCAATTTTAAGAGCAAAGCTCAAGTACATGAAAAATGTTTCTTTCTAATGAAATGAACAGTTTTTTGCAATGCAGAAGACAGATTTTCATGAGTTTGAGCTTTTTTGCAGAAAAAGTCATTTTAGAGCTTAAGTATGCACAAAATCACTTCTTTAGAGCTTCTAAGAACACCAATTCTGTGTTTAGTGCAACTAAGCAAATTATGAGAATGCGAGGCCACAGATGCTCAAAAACTATCTTTCTCAGTGAGAAAAAGTTGCTAAATGCAATTTTAAGAGCAAAGCTCAAGTACATGAAAAATGTTTCTTTCTAATGAAATGAACAGTTTTTTGCAATGCAGAAGACAGATTTTCATGAGTTTGAGCTTTTTTGCAGAAAAAGTCATTTTAGAGCTTAAATGCACAAAATCACTTCTTTAGAGCTTCTAAGAACACCAATTCTGTGTTTTAGTGCAACTAAGCAAATTATGAGAATGCGAGGCCACAGATGCTCAAAAACATCTTTCTCAGTGAGAAAAAGTTGCTAAATGCAATTTTAAGAGCAAAGCTCAAGTACATGAAAAATGTTTCTTTCTAATGAAATGAACAGTTTTTTGCAATGCAGAAGACAGATTTTCATGAGTTTGAGCTTTTTTGCAGAAAAAGTCATTTTAGAGCTTAAATGCACAAAATCACTTCTTTAGAGCTTCTAAGAACACCAATTCTGTGTTTAGTGCAACTAAGCAAATTATGAGAATGCGAGGCCACAGATGCTCAAAAACTTCTTTCTCAGTGAGAAAAAGTTGCTAAATGCAATTTTAAGAGCAAAGCTCAAGTACATGAAAAATGTTTCTTTCTAATGAAATGAACAGTTTTTTGCAATGCAGAAGACAGATTTTCATGAGTTTGAGCTTTTTTGCAGAAAAAGTCATTTTAGAGCTTAAATGCACAAAATCACTTCTTTAGAGCTTCTAAGAACACCAATTCTGTGTTTAGTGCAACTAAGCAAATTATGAGAATGCGAGGCCACAGATGCTCAAAAACTTCTTTCTCAGTGAGAAAAAGTTGCTAAATGCAATTTTAAGAGCAAAGCTCAAGTACATGAAAAATGTTTCTTTCTAATGAAATGAACAGTTTTTTGCAATGCAGAAGACAGATTTTCATGAGTTTGAGCTTTTTTGCAGAAAAAGTCATTTTAGAGCTTAAATGCACAAAATCACTTCTTTAGAGCTTCTAAGAACACCAATTCTGTGTTTAGTGCAACTAAGCAAATTATGAGAATGCGAGGCCACAGATGCTCAAAAACTTCTTTCTCAGTGAGAAAAAGTTGCTAAATGCAATTTTAAGAGCAAAGCTCAAGTACATGAAAAATGTTTCTTTCTAATGAAATGAACAGTTTTTTGCAATGCAGAAGACAGATTTTCATGAGTTTGAGCTTTTTTGCAGAAAAAGTCATTTTAGAGCTTAAATGCACAAAATCACTTCTTTAGAGCTTCTAAGAACACCAATTCTGTGTTTTAGTGCAACTAAGCAAATTATGAGAATGCGAGGCCACAGATGCTCAAAAACTTCTTTCTCAGTGAGAAAAAGTTGCTAAATGCAATTTTAAGAGCAAAGCTCAAGTACATGAAAAATGTTTCTTTCTAATGAAATGAACAGTTTTTTGCAATGCAGAAGACAGATTTTCATGAGTTTGAGCTTTTTTGCAGAAAAAGTCATTTTAGAGCTTAAATGCACAAAATCACTTCTTTAGAGCTTCTAAGAACACCAATTCTGTGTTTTAGTGCAACTAAGCAAATTATGAGAATGCGAGGCCACAGATGCTCAAAAACATCTTTCTCAGTGAGAAAAAGTTGCTAAATGCAATTTTAAGAGCAAAGCTCAAGTACATGAAAAATGTTTCTTTCTAATGAAATGAACAGTTTTTTGCAATGCAGAAGACAGATTTTCATGAGTTTGAGCTTTTTGCAGAAAAAGTCATTTTAGAGCTTAAATGCACAAAATCACTTCTTTAGAGCTTCTAAGAACACCAATTCTGTGTTTTAGTGCAACTAAGCAAATTATGAGAATGCGAGGCCACAGATGCTCAAAAACTTCTTTCTCAGTGAGAAAAAGTTGCTAAATGCAATTTTAAGAGCAAAGCTCAAGTACATGAAAAATGTTTCTTTCTAATGAAATGAACAGTTTTTTGCAATGCAGAAGACAGATTTTCATGAGTTTGAGCTTTTTTGCAGAAAAAGTCATTTTAGAGCTTAAATGCACAAAATCACTTCTTTAGAGCTTCTAAGAACACCAATTCTGTGTTTTAGTGCAACTAAGCAAATTATGAGAATGCGAGGCCACAGATGCTCAAAAACTTCTTTCTCAGTGAGAAAAAGTTGCTAAATGCAATTTTAAGAGCAAAGCTCAAGTACATGAAAAATGTTTCTTTCTAATGAAATGAACAGTTTTTTGCAATGCAGAAGACAGATTTTCATGAGTTTGAGCTTTTTTGCAGAAAAAGTCATTTTAGAGCTTAAATGCACAAAATCACTTCTTTAGAGCTTCTAAGAACACCAATTCTGTGTTTTAGTGCAACTAAGCAAATTATGAGAATGCGAGGCCACAGATGCTCAAAAACTTCTTTCTCAGTGAGAAAAAGTTGCTAAATGCAATTTTAAGAGCAAAGCTCAAGTACATGAAAAATGTTTCTTTCTAATGAAATGAACAGTTTTTTGCAATGCAGAAGACAGATTTTCATGAGTTTGAGCTTTTTTGCAGAAAAAGTCATTTTAGAGCTTAAATGCACAAAATCACTTCTTTAGAGCTTCTAAGAACACCAATTCTGTGTTTTAGTGCAACTAAGCAAATTATGAGAATGCGAGGCCACAGATGCTCAAAAACTTCTTTCTCAGTGAGAAAAAGTTGCTAAATGCAATTTTAAGAGCAAAGCTCAAGTACATGAAAAATGTTTCTTTCTAATGAAATGAACAGTTTTTTGCAATGCAGAAGACAGATTTTCATGAGTTTGAGCTTTTTTGCAGAAAAAGTCATTTTAGAGCTTAAATGCACAAAATCACTTCTTTAGAGCTTCTAAGAACACCAATTCTGTGTTTTAGTGCAACTAAGCAAATTATGAGAATGCGAGGCCACAGATGCTCAAAAACTTCTTTCTCAGTGAGAAAAAGTTGCTAAATGCAATTTTAAGAGCAAAGCTCAAGTACATGAAAAATGTTTCTTTCTAATGAAATGAACAGTTTTTTGCAATGCAGAAGACAGATTTTCATGAGTTTGAGCTTTTTGCAGAAAAAGTCATTTTAGAGCTTAAATGCACAAAATCACTTCTTTAGAGCTTCTAAGAACACCAATTCTGTGTTTAGTGCAACTAAGCAAATTATGAGAATGCGAGGCCACAGATGCTCAAAAACTTCTTTCTCAGTGAGAAAAAGTTGCTAAATGCAATTTTAAGAGCAAAGCTCAAGTACATGAAAAATGTTTCTTTCTAATGAAATGAACAGTTTTTTGCAATGCAGAAGACAGATTTTCATGAGTTTGAGCTTTTTGCAGAAAAAGTCATTTTAGAGCTTAAATGCACAAAATCACTTCTTTAGAGCTTCTAAGAACACCAATTCTGTGTTTTAGTGCAACTAAGCAAATTATGAGAATGCGAGGCCACAGATGCTCAAAAACTTCTTTCTCAGTGAGAAAAAGTTGCTAAATGCAATTTTAAGAGCAAAGCTCAAGTACATGAAAAATGTTTCTTTCTAATGAAATGAACAGTTTTTTGCAATGCAGAAGACAGATTTTCATGAGTTTGAGCTTTTTTGCAGAAAAAGTCATTTTAGAGCTTAAATGCACAAAATCACTTCTTTAGAGCTTCTAAGAACACCAATTCTGTGTTTTAGTGCAACTAAGCAAATTATGAGAATGCGAGGCCACAGATGCTCAAAAACTTCTTTCTCAGTGAGAAAAAGTTGCTAAATGCAATTTTAAGAGCAAAGCTCAAGTACATGAAAAATGTTTCTTTCTAATGAAATGAACAGTTTTTTGCAATGCAGAAGACAGATTTTCATGAGTTTGAGCTTTTTTGCAGAAAAAGTCATTTAGAGCTTAAATGCACAAAATCACTTCTTTAGAGCTTCTAAGAACACCAATTCTGTGTTTTAGTGCAACTAAGCAAATTATGAGAATGCGAGGCACAGATGCTCAAAAACTTCTTTCTCAGTGAGAAAAGTTGCTAAATGCAATTTTAAGAGCAAAAGCTCAAGTACATGAAAAATGTTTCTTTCTAATGAAATGAACAGTTTTTGCAATGCAGAAGACAGATTTTCATGAGTTTGAGCTTTTTGTCAGAAAAAGTCATTTTAGAGCTTAATGCACAAAATCACTTCTTTAGAGCTTCTAAGAACACCATTCTGTGTTTTAGTGCAACTAAGCAAATTATGAGAATGCGAGGCCACAGATGCTCAAAAACATCTTTCTCAGTGAGAAAAAGTTGCTAAATGCAATTTTAAGAGCAAAGCTCAAGTACATGAAAAAATGTTTCTTTCTAATGAAATGAACAGTTTTTTGCAATGCAGAAGACAGATTTTCATGAGTTTGAGCTTTTTTGCAGAAAAAGTCATTTTAGAGCTTAAATGCACAAAATCACTTCTTTAGAGCTTCTAAGAACACCAATTCTGTGTTTTAGTGCAACTAAGCAAATTATGAGAATGCGAGGCCACAGATGCTCAAAAACATCTTTCTCAGTGAGAAAAAGTTGCTAAATGCAATTTTAAGAGCAAAGCTCAAGTACATGAAAAATGTTTCTTTCTAATGAAATGAACAGTTTTTTGCAATGCAGAAGACAGATTTTCATGAGTTTGAGCTTTTTGCAGAAAAAGTCATTTTAGAGCTTAAATGCACAAAATCACTTCTTTAGAGCTTCTAAGAACACCAATTCTGTGTTTTAGTGCAACTAAGCAAATTATGAGAATGCGAGGCCACAGATGCTCAAAAACATCTTTCTCAGTGAGAAAAAGTTGCTAAATGCAATTTTAAGAGCAAAGCTCAAGTACATGAAAAATGTTTCTTTCTAATGAAATGAACAGTTTTTTGCAATGCAGAAGACAGATTTTCATGAGTTTGAGCTTTTTTGCAGAAAAAGTCATTTTAGAGCTTAAATGCACAAAATCACTTCTTTAGAGCTTCTAAGAACACCAATTCTGTGTTTTAGTGCAACTAAGCAAATTATGAGAATGCGAGGCCACAGATGCTCAAAAACATCTTTCTCAGTGAGAAAAAGTTGCTAAATGCAATTTTAAGAGCAAAGCTCAAGTACATGAAAAATGTTTCTTTCTAATGAAATGAACAGTTTTTTGCAATGCAGAAGACAGATTTTCATGAGTTTGAGCTTTTTTGCAGAAAAAGTCATTTTAGAGCTTAAATGCACAAAATCACTTCTTTAGAGCTTCTAAGAACACCAATTCTGTGTTTTAGTGCAACTAAGCAAATTATGAGAATGCGAGGCCACAGATGCTCAAAAACTTCTTTCTCAGTGAGAAAAAGTTGCTAAATGCAATTTTAAGAGCAAAGCTCAAGTACATGAAAAATGTTTCTTTCTAATGAAATGAACAGTTTTTTGCAATGCAGAAGACAGATTTTCATGAGTTTGAGCTTTTTTGCAGAAAAAGTCATTTTAGAGCTTAAATGCACAAAATCACTTCTTTAGAGCTTCTAAGAACACCAATTCTGTGTTTTAGTGCAACTAAGCAAATTATGAGAATGCGAGGCCACAGATGCTCAAAAACTTCTTTCTCAGTGAGAAAAAGTTGCTAAATGCAATTTTAAGAGCAAAGCTCAAGTACATGAAAAATGTTTCTTTCTAATGAAATGAACAGTTTTTTGCAATGCAGAAGACAGATTTTCATGAGTTTGAGCTTTTTTGCAGAAAAAGTCATTTTAGAGCTTAAATGCACAAAATCACTTCTTTAGAGCTTCTAAGAACACCAATTCTGTGTTTTAGTGCAACTAAGCAAATTATGAGAATGCGAGGCCACAGATGCTCAAAAACTTCTTTCTCAGTGAGAAAAAGTTGCTAAATGCAATTTTAAGAGCAAAGCTCAAGTACATGAAAAATGTTTCTTTCTAATGAAATGAACAGTTTTTTGCAATGCAGAAGACAGATTTTCATGAGTTTGAGCTTTTTTGCAGAAAAAGTCATTTTAGAGCTTAAATGCACAAAATCACTTCTTTAGAGCTTCTAAGAACACCAATTCTGTGTTTTAGTGCAACTAAGCAAATTATGAGAATGCGAGGCCACAGATGCTCAAAAACTTCTTTCTCAGTGAGAAAAAGTTGCTAAATGCAATTTTAAGAGCAAAGCTCAAGTACATGAAAAATGTTTCTTTCTAATGAAATGAACAGTTTTTTGCAATGCAGAAGACAGATTTTCATGAGTTTGAGCTTTTTTGCAGAAAAAGTCATTTTAGAGCTTAAATGCACAAAATCACTTCTTTAGAGCTTCTAAGAACACCAATTCTGTGTTTTAGTGCAACTAAGCAAATTATGAGAATGCGAGGCCACAGATGCTCAAAAACTTCTTTCTCAGTGAGAAAAAGTTGCTAAATGCAATTTTAAGAGCAAAGCTCAAGTACATGAAAAATGTTTCTTTCTAATGAAATGAACAGTTTTTTGCAATGCAGAAGACAGATTTTCATGAGTTTGAGCTTTTTTGCAGAAAAAGTCATTTTAGAGCTTAAATGCACAAAATCACTTCTTTAGAGCTTCTAAGAACACCAATTCTGTGTTTTAGTGCAACTAAGCAAATTATGAGAATGCGAGGCCACAGATGCTCAAAAACTTCTTTCTCAGTGAGAAAAAGTTGCTAAATGCAATTTTAAGAGCAAAGCTCAAGTACATGAAAAATGTTTCTTTCTAATGAAATGAACAGTTTTTTGCAATGCAGAAGACAGATTTTCATGAGTTTGAGCTTTTTTGCAGAAAAAGTCATTTTAGAGCTTAAATGCACAAAATCACTTCTTTAGAGCTTCTAAGAACACCAATTCTGTGTTTTAGTGCAACTAAGCAAATTATGAGAATGCGAGGCCACAGATGCTCAAAAACTTCTTTCTCAGTGAGAAAAAGTTGCTAAATGCAATTTTAAGAGCAAAGCTCAAGTACATGAAAAATGTTTCTTTCTAATGAAATGAACAGTTTTTTGCAATGCAGAAGACAGATTTTCATGAGTTTGAGCTTTTTTGCAGAAAAAGTCATTTTAGAGCTTAAATGCACAAAATCACTTCTTTAGAGCTTCTAAGAACACCAATTCTGTGTTTTAGTGCAACTAAGCAAATTATGAGAATGCGAGGCCACAGATGCTCAAAAACTTCTTTCTCAGTGAGAAAAAGTTGCTAAATGCAATTTTAAGAGCAAAGCTCAAGTACATGAAAAATGTTTCTTTCTAATGAAATGAACAGTTTTTTGCAATGCAGAAGACAGATTTTCATGAGTTTGAGCTTTTTTGCAGAAAAAGTCATTTTAGAGCTTAAATGCACAAAATCACTTCTTTAGAGCTTCTAAGAACACCAATTCTGTGTTTTAGTGCAACTAAGCAAATTATGAGAATGCGAGGCCACAGATGCTCAAAAACTTCTTTCTCAGTGAGAAAAAGTTGCTAAATGCAATTTTAAGAGCAAAGCTCAAGTACATGAAAAATGTTTCTTTCTAATGAAATGAACAGTTTTTTGCAATGCAGAAGACAGATTTTCATGAGTTTGAGCTTTTTTGCAGAAAAAGTCATTTTAGAGCTTAAATGCACAAAATCACTTCTTTAGAGCTTCTAAGAACACCAATTCTGTGTTTTAGTGCAACTAAGCAAATTATGAGAATGCGAGGCCACAGATGCTCAAAAACTTCTTTCTCAGTGAGAAAAAGTTGCTAAATGCAATTTTAAGAGCAAAGCTCAAGTACATGAAAAATGTTTCTTTCTAATGAAATGAACAGTTTTTTGCAATGCAGAAGACAGATTTTCATGAGTTTGAGCTTTTTTGCAGAAAAAGTCATTTTAGAGCTTAAATGCACAAAATCACTTCTTTAGAGCTTCTAAGAACACCAATTCTGTGTTTTAGTGCAACTAAGCAAATTATGAGAATGCGAGGCCACAGATGCTCAAAAACATCTTTCTCAGTGAGAAAAAGTTGCTAAATGCAATTTTAAGAGCAAAGCTCAAGTACATGAAAAATGTTTCTTTCTAATGAAATGAACAGTTTTTTGCAATGCAGAAGACAGATTTTCATGAGTTTGAGCTTTTTTGCAGAAAAAGTCATTTTAGAGCTTAAATGCACAAAATCACTTCTTTAGAGCTTCTAAGAACACCAATTCTGTGTTTTAGTGCAACTAAGCAAATTATGAGAATGCGAGGCCACAGATGCTCAAAAACTTCTTTCTCAGTGAGAAAAAGTTGCTAAATGCAATTTTAAGAGCAAAGCTCAAGTACATGAAAAATGTTTCTTTCTAATGAAATGAACAGTTTTTTGCAATGCAGAAGACAGATTTTCATGAGTTTGAGCTTTTTTGCAGAAAAAGTCATTTTAGAGCTTAAATGCACAAAATCACTTCTTTAGAGCTTCTAAGAACACCAATTCTGTGTTTTAGTGCAACTAAGCAAATTATGAGAATGCGAGGCCACAGATGCTCAAAAACTTCTTTCTCAGTGAGAAAAAGTTGCTAAATGCAATTTTAAGAGCAAAGCTCAAGTACATGAAAAATGTTTCTTTCTAATGAAATGAACAGTTTTTTGCAATGCAGAAGACAGATTTTCATGAGTTTGAGCTTTTTTGCAGAAAAAGTCATTTTAGAGCTTAAATGCACAAAATCACTTCTTTAGAGCTTCTAAGAACACCAATTCTGTGTTTTAGTGCAACTAAGCAAATTATGAGAATGCGAGGCCACAGATGCTCAAAAACATCTTTCTCAGTGAGAAAAAGTTGCTAAATGCAATTTTAAGAGCAAAGCTCAAGTACATGAAAAATGTTTCTTTCTAATGAAATGAACAGTTTTTTGCAATGCAGAAGACAGATTTTCATGAGTTTGAGCTTTTTTGCAGAAAAAGTCATTTTAGAGCTTAAATGCACAAAATCACTTCTTTAGAGCTTCTAAGAACACCAATTCTGTGTTTTAGTGCAACTAAGCAAATTATGAGAATGCGAGGCCACAGATGCTCAAAAACTTCTTTCTCAGTGAGAAAAAGTTGCTACGATTTCACACTACATCTACTTAGCACGATAACGTAATGCGTATTTGGCGTGTATGGTAATACGTTGTAGGCGTGCTGTCCTGGGGGAGGGCTCCTAGCCGGGAATGGCCCGAACCCAGTGACCCCCCCCGTGTGATTAGAATCTAGTGATATTGGTGGAGAAGGGGTGGTGGAGGGATGCTGCTTAACCGTCGACTGGATGGAGGTAAGACAGCTGTATTTATGTCCAGGCTGATTACCTAGATTGTGTACCACCTGTGCTAATTAGCCTGAGTATCTGACGTGCTCCTCCGAACTTAGTTTAAAAACTACGTGTCTAAACTTCATTTCACGATTTCACACTTACATCTACTAGCACGATAACGTAATGCGTATTTGGCGTGTATGGTAATACGTTGTAGGCGTGCTGTCCTGGGGGAGGGCTCCTAGCCGGGAATGGCCCGAACCCAGTGAACCCCCCCAAAAAGCAATAGAATGTAGGACAGCCGCCAGACTAAGATTTACCCCCCAAATACGCGTTTGACATCTGGCGGGAGCTAGTTCCGAGGAGTGGCTTGTGTGGCAGGCCGGGGGGGTCTACGTGCTCTGAGGGAGCGGTTTAGCATGCATGAGTGGGCCCCACCGACTGCCGGAGTGAATTTCGTGGTTTTGGGGCGACCGGTCGGGGAGGGCTCAACCGAGGCCCAGCGATGGCTCACCGCATTGGGACGGGTGAGCCCTGCCTGCCGATGGAGGAGCACAGTGGTTGGAGCCCTGGCCAGGAGGACCCGAGTTGCCTGCAGTGGGATAGTTCACGGAGTCGGCGTACCGGCCCTACTGGCCATCAGCCCCTGCTAATCAGAGGACAGAGGGCGGTATCTGGCCGAGAGGACCCATGAAGCCTCCGATAGGGCACAATACCCCTCCGACGGACGAATGGGTCCTATCGGCTAGGCAGATAAAAAGAGTTTGGGACGCCCAACAAGGAGGCTCTCACAACATCCGACGGGAGATCGAGACTCACGGCATCGAATGGATGAGCGTCGCATGCGGACGGCAAGCATAGGAGCTCACCGGGAGACCAGCGTCAACGTCATGACATGAGACCAAGGCTACGCTGCCAGACGGATAGTCTCGCCGACGAGTAGGGAGAAGAGAAACCCGGAACTGGGGGGGCTCTGGCAGCATCCGATGGGAGATTGTAAGACTTAGGACATCGGACGGGTAAGCCTCGCCAGGCGGGGGGAAAAGGTTTGAGGACAGCAGAGACAGTTCAATGGTGTTCGGCGGGCGGATGAGGACCGCAGCGACGGCTAGGCCTCGTCGCCCGTCGGACGGAAAAAATAGATGGGTGACTGAGACTGACGCCGACGCTCTACGGTGAGGCCAATACTCACTGAGTCTAACGGGTTAGTCTCGTCTGCCAAGTGGGAAGCGGTAAGTCGTCTCGCTGTGAGGCTCTCGCCGACGCCCAACGGGGGCACAATACCCGCTGTGTTGGACGGGTAAGCGTCGCCAGCGTGGGACTAGAAAAGGCAAGGTTGTCTGGCCGGGAGTGCTCTCGCCGGCGACCGACGGGAGATCAAGACTCACTGTGTCGGACAGGTGAAGACGGAAAGGTAAAGTTTTGGTCGGGATGCTTAGCCGACATCCCACTGGCGGGCGTGCCCGCCTGTTTGATGGGTTAGCTTCGCTGACGTAGGAGGAAAAGGTGAGGTTGTCCAGCCGGGAGGCTCTTGCGGCGTCCGACGTGAGATCAATACTCGTGAGTCGGATGGTTGAACCTCGCCGGTAGTGGACTGAAAGCTAAGATTGCCTGAACGGCCGGGCACGTAGCGTTCGACGTCGTGGTGCGAGCAGACGGAAAGGATGAGTTTGTCTGGCTGGGAGGCTCTCGCCGACGTCCAACGGGGGCACAATACCCGCTGTGTTGGACGGGTAAGCCTCGCCGAGCGTGAGACTTGAAAGGTAAGATTGTCTGGCTGGGAGGCTCTCGCCGACGTCCGACGGTGGCTTCAGCAATCGCCGTGTCGGACGGGTAAGCCTCGCCGAGCTTAGGACTTGAAATAGTAAGATTGTCTGGCCGGGAGGCTCTCGCCGACGTCCGACTGTGGTTTCGGAACTGCCGTGTCGGACGGGTAAGCCTCGTCGTGCGTGGACTTGAAAAGATAAGATTGTCTGACCGGGAGTGCTCTCGCCGGCGTCCGTCGGGAGATCGGGGCTCGCCGAGTCGGATGGTTTAGACAGAAGTGCGAAGTTTAGGGGGTTGGAAGGCCTCACAGTCAACCGGCAGCGTGGTTGGGTAGGCCTTGCCAGCCGCAGGATGGAAAAGGAAAGTTGTCTGTCCCGGAGGCTCTCGCCGACGTCCGACTGGTTTCGATATCACCGTGTCGGACGGGTAAGCCTGGTCGAGCAGTAGGTTTGAAAAGGTAAGGCTGTTTGTCCCGGAGGCTCTCGCCGACGTCCGACTGGTTTCGGAATCACCGTGTCGGACGGGTAAGCCTCGTCGAGCAACAGGTTTGAAAGGTAGGGTTGTCTGGCCGGGGAGCTCGCGCCGGCGTCCAACGGGAGATCAAGACTCGCTGTGTTGGACAGGTAAAGACAGAAAACAAGCTGTGTGGCCGGGAGGCTCTCGCCAACATCCGACCGGAGGAAAATACTCGCGATCTGGATGGGTAAGTCTCGCCGGCCGTGGGGTGGAAAAGGTAAGGTTGTCTGGCCGGGAGGCTCTCGCCGGCGTCCGATGGGAGTCTGATGGGAGATTAAGACTCACTGTCGGACAGGTAAAGACGGAAAGGTAAAGCTGGGTAGCCGGGAGGCACTCGCCGTCACCTGACTGGAGATGGAAGCTCGCAGCCTGGATGGGTGAGACTCTCCGGCCGCAGGGTTGAAAAGGCAAGTTTTTTGGCTGGGAGGCTCTGGCCAGAAGAGGTGGTTCGCGGTGTCAGAAGGGGAGCCTCACCAAGCGTGTGATTTGGACAGGTAAATAAAAGCCAGGAAAGCTCGCACCGGGTTTATGAAACGAGAGTTTGGTGGGCTGATTTGATGTGGAACTGGTCCGTTCGGATGTAGCTTTGAAAAGCTTCTGAAGACCATCTACCTAAGGTTTGGATTTGGTGTTTAGTGAGGCCTTTTTGGGCCGCTGACGTCGCTGCCCCGATGCGAAAGGAGTGGCTGGAAAAATTTGCTGCCGAGATACCTGCTAATAGCAGGACGGACTTGAGCTGTTTTTGAAACCAGGTACGACTGACTGGTTTTCCGGCGTGGTCTAAGAATAAGGGTTCGAGGGGGGATTTGGCCTGGGAAATCCTGAGGTGGAGGTACTCACGGACGGCCTGGTAAGGTTGGATAGGTGACGAGAGATTGAAAATGTAAACAAGATACCTTTCTTGACTTGGTCTGTTTTGCTTTGTTTGATCAAAAAGGAGATGGTTTCGCTATCGAGGACGGTTAGATCTGAGATGGTGGGGTTGATGGCTGGGTTGAATTTAGAGGAGGTAGTTAGTTCGGCGCATCTTAAAAACCCAAAGAAGGCTAAAATAAACATGGTGTCGAGCGTACGGGCGGTACTGGGGGGCTGGTAACACGTGCGGAGGGCGTGGATGCACTTGGTAAGGATGTCTAAAGTAATGGGTAGCCTGGAGTCGGGACGAATAGGTCGGGATCGCTGGATTCCTCTTATCAACAATGCGGTTTGGGAATTGTTAATTTCGGGCGACGGAGCTCCGTACAATAGCTTGTGGAAAAATTGGATACCGCTTATGTAGCTCTTGATGGAGCTGACTTGGAGGCTTTTGATGCTGTTGAGGAAAGAAATAAAAGAGGTTATTGAGAGTAAGGTAAATTCAGGGAATGGTATGTTATAAGAGAGATGGAATGACTTAAAGCATTTCCATGCTGTCACGTATGTTTGGAGTGTTCTAGGGGAGACAGCCTGGAGGATGGTGTCGAGCGACTTGTCGAGGAGGGGTTTTAGTGGGTGGTTTATGGAAATATTAGTTCTGAATATGGAGGTACTGGGGTTGGGACTTCGTCCGCCTCTGGAGCCAACCTCCTGAATTTCTGAAACAGAAAGCGAGACAGTGAGTCAGCGATTTGGTTTTCTGAACCTGCGACATGTCTTGCAACTATTACGAATTGGTCGCATGCCGCGATCCATTTTTAATCGTCTTAGGAAAGGCGAGAGAGCGGGAGAGTGGGAACGGCCTTTGTTGACACATTGAACGACTGCTTCGTTGTCGCAGTGCACTAAGATACATTTTGATGACCATTCGTTCCCCCATAAGAAGGCTGCTACCACGAGGGGGTAAAGTTCGGCGAGAGCTGAGGATTGTGGCAAATCCTGTAGCTGAGCGGGCCATGGAGACGCGAACCAGCGACCTTGGTAAAAACCTCCGAAACCGATTGAAGGAGCCGTGTCTGTGAATAGATTGATGTCAATAGGTGACGAAACGAGGTTGTTACGGAAGAGGGAAAGGCCGTTCCACTGTTTAAGGAACAAGGTCCATAACCTGAGTTCGTCGCGGCATTCTTGGGATAGAGAAATTAGGTCCTCCTATCGCTTTTTCGTGCCGGACAGCTGAGCTGCAGCCGGACCCTGTGCGGGCCTTACATCTGCAAAATCGGGGGCGTGGCCTTGGTCTCGAACCCTCGTTTAAATTGCGCCGCCTATAGGGGAAAGTTGCACAGGTTATTTCAGGATGAATATGGCTGAACTCGATGGAGAATTTGGCAAGTAGCAACTTTGATGTCCATATTCGATGATTACGATTGTTGCAGCGCTTCTGTCACGGAGAAATGACCAAGTCTCTCTCAAACGATTCTGAGAATTTCAGAATCAATTCTGGGCTTAGATTTCAACCAGATGAGCGATGACGCCGAGTTGCTTTAGAAACATCCGTATGCTGCTTGCTTCCTGTCCCTCACGAGCATGCGCCACTTGAACCTTCTGAAAAATAATCTTTCATAAGGTTTGGAAAGGTTGGAGCAAGTTACAAGGAGATTCGCTGGCTTCATTGCGCGGGAGCGCTGAGAGAGACACGCGTTTGTTTGATATACACTTGAAGTGTGCGGTCTCGCCAGTCTGAGTTTTCTTACAAATGCTCTGTGGAGTCACTATGCCTATGGTTTGGGATGCAGTGGATCTATAAATGTAAGATGTAAACCTCACTACGGAAGGCTGCTCTTATTTTAAACGCTGATGCGCGCTTGATTGTGTAGACTGCTTGCGCATGCGGCTGTGCACGATTCCGTGTAAGGGCTTCATGTTCTTGCGTCTCAAAATGGTTATGACGCAAAATGTATGTAAACACGGGCAGTTACGTCTTAAATACGGACGTGATAAACCACGTAACTTCCATTTCAACAGAGATCCGTGCGTAGATGCGGCTTAATAGATCACCCATTGTCTATGGTGTCATGGTAAAAATGCCGGCATGCTTTGTCACGCTTGCTTTGACTGCCGTAGCTGTAGGCCACAGGGAGGAGGTCCTGAAGAGCTATCGTAGCCTGCTCTGCTAATGGAGGTAGCCTCACGCTAGTGTCTGCTACGGGAGCTGGAGGCCACTGTAAAGGAAAAAGAGAGTTATTCATAGCGGAAGGAAAAACTGAGATGTGTGGGGCTGTGTTGCAAGCGGCTGTAGCTGTATATGCCACAGAAAAATGGTTGTGACGTTTAACAGGGCCGCTGATGGTCAGTAACGAAGTAGCTTATTTCGCTACCGTACATTCTAATACCTGTAGTTTCTGGAGTCGTTTATTTAGTAACTTTACTGCGTTCCAAAGATTGCACTTTTTCCTTTGCTACGTATCATGAAACATACCGTCACTCCTTATAATGTATATAATGTGCTCTGGGACGTAGGAGCAGTGTCTGATTCGTAAACAGAATGAACCTGTAAAATTAGTTTGCTAATTGCTTCGACGCTTCCTTCACAAGTTGGAATGATCCGATAGCAGCTGTTCTCTAGTCGACGATTCACGGATTCAAATGATCTGTTTAGAGTGATGTTTATGGTGAAATTAAATGCACAAGAGAGAACCGGGAGATTTTGGGGATACATGCGCAACTGATGCTGCAACAATTTATTACTGTCGAAATTTGGATTAATTATGTAACTGAAATTCATATTTGGGTCAAACCTGACAGTTGTTTGGGAACTAAATCTGTTGTGAAGGGGCTCTATTTAGCCCTCTGAAATGCATATGCAAATCAAGGTCCGTGTCTCTATGATTTAGGTCAAAAACAAAACGTAAATATAGCACAGGTTGAATGAGAATACCTCGTGCACGTTCATATTACTGTTGGTCCGCGGTGATCAAGAGTGTATTCGCAAAACGCATTTATCTCATCCAGCTTAAATGTCTAAAGAATGCTATGCCAATTAAACACTGGTAAAAATACGGAGGTTTAAGCACGTCCGGTGTATATTCTGGGCATGGTGTCATGGTTACATAGTGACGTTAACATTCAATGTCTTCGCGAGGTCTTTTAACGATTTTATCAACAAATACCTGCTTTTGGAGATTTCCCCTGAGAATTATTGGCAACAATAGTGGATGCGTGCTAACGGAGGCCGCCTCGCGTTAGCATCTGAAACTGGGAGCTAGAGGCCCGGCTGTATACTTGCGCTGCAGCTGGGAGAGCCGCGGTGAATGCTGAGGAGCCGAAGCGGGAAGCGAGTGAAGCTTTGCTGCGGTGAAACCTGGGGCGTGGCCCAGGCTCGTTGGAAGCCGGCGGAGGAGAGCGCTCGTTGAAAGCCTGCTGTTGCGTCCTCCGGCCGGCGGAGAAGAGCGTGTGGCTGGTTGAGCAGAGAGCAGCGGTCGTGACGAAGCCCGGAGCTCGGCGGCCGTGTCTGGGTGAAAAATAACAATAGACGATCCTGGGGCACGGCAGATTGACCGGAGGATACGAAAACCCCAACAGGGTCTCGTTGTTTGGACGGAAATGTTGAGTCTGTGATGCAATGGTAAATGGTGCCACCGTATGCTGTTTAACCGTCAACTGAGATGGAGGTAAGACAGCTGTATTTATGTCCCAGGATTGATTACCTAGATTGTGTACCACCTGTGCTATTAGCCTGAGTATCTGACGTGCTCCTCCCGAACTTAGTTAAAAACTACGTGTCTAAACTTCATTTAGTGCAACTAAACAAATTGTGAAATGCCGAGGCCACAGATGCTCAAAAACGTCTTTCTCAGTGAGAAAAAGTTTGCTAAATGCGATTTTTAAGAGAAAAGCTCAGTACATTGAAAAAAAAATTCTTTCTAATGAAATGGAACAGTTTTTTGCAATGCAGAAGACAGATTTCATGTGTTTGAGCGTTTTTGCAGAAAAAAGTCATTTTAGAGCTTAAATGCACAAAATCACTTCTTTAGAGCTTCTAAGAACACCAATTCTGTGTTTTAGTGCAACTAAGCAAATTATGAGAATGCGAGGCCACAGATGCTCAAAAACATCTTTCTCAGTGAGAAAGTTGCTAAATGCAATTTTTAGAGCAAAGCTCAAGTACATGAAAAAAAATTATTTCTAATGAAATGAACAGTTTTTTGCAATGCAGAAGACAGATTTTCATGTGTTTGAGCTTTTTTGCAGAAAAAGTCATTTTAGAGCTTAAATGCACAAAAATAACTTATTTAGAGCCTCTAAGAACAACAATTCTGTGTTTAGTGCAACTAAACAAATTATGAGAATGCGAGGCCACAGATGCTCAAAAACGTCATTTTATGCACAAAAATCACTTCTTTAGAGCTTCTAAGAACACCAATTCTGTGTTTTAGTGCAACTAAGCAAATTATGAGAATGCGAGGCCACAGATGCTCAAAAACATCTTTCTCAGTGAGAAAAAGTTGCTAAATGCAATTTTAAGAGCAAAGCTCAAGCACATGAACAAAAATAATTTCTAATGAAATGAACAGTTTTTTGCAATGCAGAAGACAGATTTTCATGAGTTTGAGCTTTTTTGCAGAAAAAGTCATTTTAGAGCTTAAATGCACAAAATCACTTCTTTAGAGCTTCTAAGAACACCAATTCTGTGTTTTAGTGCAACTAAGCAAATTATGAGAATGCGAGGCCACAGATGCTCAAAAACATCTTTCTCAGTGAGAAAAAGTTGCTAAATGCAATTTTAAGAGCAAAGCTCAAGTACATGAAAAAAAATATTTCTAATGAAATGAACAGTTTTTTGCAATGCAGAAGACAGATTTTCATGTGTTTGAGCTTTTTTGCAGAAAAAGTCATTTAAGAGCTTAAATGCACAAAATCACTTCTTTAGAGCCTCTAAGAACACCAATTCTGTGTTTAGTGCAACTAAACAAATTATGAGAATGCGAGGCCACAGATGCTCAAAAACGTCTTTCTCAGTGAGAAAAAGTTGCTAAATGCAATTTTAAGAGAAAAGCTCAAGTACATGAAAACATTTTATTTCTAATGAAATGAACAGTTTTTTGCAATGCAGAAGACAGATTTTCATGTGTTTGAGCTTTTTTGCAGAAAAAGTCATTTTAGAGCTTAAATGCACAAAATCACTTCTTTAGAGCTTCTAAGAACACTAATTCTGTGTTTTAGTTCAACTAAACAAATTATGAGAATGCGAGGCCACAGATGCTCAAAAACGTCTTTCTCAGTGAGAAAAAGTTGCTAAATGCAATTTTAAGAGAAAAGCTCAAGTACATGAAAAAAATGTCTTTCTAATGAAATGAACAGTTTTTTGCAATGCAGAAGAACAGATTTTCATGTGTTTGAGCTTTTTGCAGAAAAAGTCATTTTAGAGCTTAAATGCACAAAATCACTTCTTTAGAGCTTCTAAGAACACCAATTCTGTGTTTTAGTGCAACTAAGCAAATTATGAGAATGCGAGGCCACAGATGCTCAAAAACATCTTTCTCAGTGAGAACAAGTTTCTAAATGCAATTTTAAGAGCAAAGCTCAAGTACATGAAAAATGTTTCTTTCTAATGAAATGAACAGTTTTTTGCAATGCAGAAGACAGATTTTCATGAGTTTGAGCTTTTTTGCAGAAAAAGTCATTTTAGAGCTTAAATGCACAAAATCACTTCTTTAGAGCTTCTAAGAACACCAATTCTGTGTTTTAGTGCAACTAAGCAAATTATGAGAATGCGAGGCCACAGATGCTCAAAAACTTCTTTCTCAGTGAGAAAAAGTTGCTAAATGCAATTTTAAGAGCAAAGCTCAAGTACATGAAAAAAATTATTTCTAATGAAATGAACAGTTTTTTGCAATGCAGAAGACAGATTTTCATGTGTTTGAGCTTTTTTGCAGAAAAAGTCATTTTAGAGCTTAAATGCACAAAATCACTTCTTTAGAGCTTCTAAGAACACTAATTCTGTGTTTTAGTTCAACTAAACAAATTATGAGAATGCGAGGCCACAGATGCTCAAAAACTTCTTTCTCAGTGAGAAAAAGTTGCTAAATGCAATTTTAAGAGAAAAGCTCAAGTACATGAACAAAAATGTCTTTCTAATGAAATGAACAGTTTTTTGCAATGCAGAAGACAGATTTTCATGTGTTTGAGCTTTTTGCAGAAAAAGTCATTTTAGAGCTTAAATGCACAAAATCACTTCTTTAGAGCTTCTAAGAACACCAATTCTGTGTTTTAGTGCAACTAAGCAAATTATGAGAATGCGAGGCCACAGATGCTCAAAAACATCTTTCTCAGTGAGAAAGTTGCTAAATGCAATTTTAAGAGCAAAGCTCAAGTACATGAAAAATGTTTCTTTCTAATGAAATGAACAGTTTTTTGCAATGCAGAAGACAGATTTTCATGAGTTTGAGCTTTTTTGCAGAAAAAGTCATTTTAGAGCTTAAAATGCACAAAATCACTTCTTTAGAGCTTCTAAGAAAACCAATTCTGTGTTTTAGTGCAACTAAGCAAATTATGAGAATGCGAGGCCACAGATGCTCAAAAACTTCTTTCACAGTGAGAAAAAGTTGCTAAATGCAATTTTAAGAGAAAAGCTCAAGTACATGAAAAAATGTCTTTCTAATGAAATGAACAGTTTTTTGCAATGCAGAAGACAGATTTTCATGTGTTTGAGCTTTTATGCAGAAAAAGTCATTTTAGAGCTTAAATGCACAAAATCACTTCTTTAGAGCTTCTAAGAACACCAATTCTGTGTTTTAGTGCAACTAAGCAAATTATGAGAATGCGAGGCCACAGATGCTCAAAAACTTCTTTCTCAATGAGAAAAAGTTGCTAAATGCAATTTTAAGAGAAAAGCTCAAGTACATGAAAAAAAATATTTCTAATGAAATGAACAGTTTTTTGCAATGCAGAAGACAGATTTTCATGTGTTTGAGCTTTTTTGCAGAAAAAACGTGAATGCTAAGTATTATAACGATACAGTTTTGTATTGTGATTAAAATTAGGCATTGTATTGAATGGAGAATATTGTAAATTTAACAAAAATAAATAAAATAAATAAAGTTATGTGACGTCAATTTATTTTCTTGGATTGAAATACGTAGAGGGCTAAATATATTTTTAAATGCTTACTTAAAAACAATAGCAAACAAATATTAAAAAATATATTGGCAGAAAATATCTTTATCTAAATATATTTTGACATGTTTTAGTAAACATATTTGACCCTTTTAATACTGAAAACCCTAATAAGTTTACTGAACTGAATTGATTGAGTAAACTCGTTGCCACAATTTAATTGAGCAATGGAGTCTCCCAAAACTTGCATATTAAAGTTTATTTAACTTGGCGGTTTAAGTTCCGCAGTTCTACACTTTCATTTTTAACATGCACATAATGGATCAAATTCTGATGACCATGATGAAGCTGAACTTGAATTTACTTCAAGGAGATCTTGCTGAATGCTTTTATGTGTCCCAGGGTGTAGTAGGGCTGTGACGGTATTGGATTTTTTATCACCGCGGTGAAGCAGCAACAAATATCGCGGTTTGGCGGTTAATCTCACGACACCCCAACCCCCCCCCCCCCCAGTTTTTTTTTTATGTGGTCGCACTTGTGCAAATGCATGGTCTGCTGCTCCTGCGCTGCAGAGCCACAGCACATTGTAGCAGGAGTCAGATTTCACTGATCACGTGAAGAGAAGCACTTTCAGCGTGAGCGCTTCATGGGTAGAGCCTATCTATACTCACTGCATCAGCACTAGCGCAAAGGTGCACGCAGCCGACTGAGCAATGGAGGATTTGGTTTTCAAACTAAAGTAAAAGACTGCTTCTTAAACCAGAGAAGGCGACACAAATAATACTGATGAAAAAGAACGGGTTGAAAGTTGAACACTTTCGTTACCATATAGCTTTAAACTAGATTAATCAATGCATGCTGATGAACTTTTATCATAAATAGATCCCTGAATGACTTGATCAAGAACGCATGCAGCTTGTAAGTTTGTAAATGAACATGGAAATTAATAATAATAAAGTCGTCTTATTTATTCTTAAAACAGCAAATTAAATGAACAATAATAACAAAATAATATTAATCTCTATAGCTTTGTTTTTTTTCAATATCTTCTGAGTTTAATAGGAATTACGGAACAGTGTTTGTCATCGTTTGTAACCCATTCTTTGTACAACAAATTATTAAAATAATAACAACCTGAGCAAGCTGCAGAAACAACAAGCGAGCTCAACATGCCCCATGCTTAGTTCTTGTGATTTGTGCTAAACTTCGATTCCTATTTCTTTAGACATTGTTTTTCGGGTAAGAGTCCGTGGATATAAACGCACTTGTCCAAACGCAACTTGTTGAAAACTGTATTTGTTGAATCGGATAGGTTGTAACAGCAAATTAGGATGTAATTAATATTATCTGACGATTCGTTAGGCTACATTTATGATAACAATATTTTTAAAGTGCAACATAAAAGAGGCTTTTTCTTCTTCCTGACCCGACCGTTCCCGCTAAATATATCTCGTTTCCAGAATCTCACAATTACATTTCCTCTACTGAAAGAGAGAGAGATAACAAATACAAATGTAGTCTGCACAAAATGTATTTTATTGTAGGCTATTTATTTTATTCGTCTTGTCCAGAATCAAATTAGTTTTACATTTTTTTTGTCAACATAATAATGTGTCGCAGAGAGAAAGAAATATAATAATGTAGGCCAGTGTGTAAAAAAAGCATATTTGTTATTTTTATTCGTCTTGTCAAAATACTAAATTTGTTTAACCTTTTGCTGCCAACACGGAAAAGTGCCGCAGAGAAAAATAAGACATCTTTCATTTAAATTTATATGTAAAATATGAACAAAACCGTTGGCTTAGACATTGCTAAATTAAATCTCTTTTTCATGAAACCAAACAATTTAACTTCTCTGAGAAGAATGTCCCGTGTCAGACTTGCCTGACGTGGGTTTCTGACCATTTTGCAGTCGGAGTTGAACATCCTTCAAGGACCACCTTTTCCTCCATCCTTTTTCTGCTCTGTCTCATCGACGGGGCTCTGGGCAAAACCCTGCCGTGCCGCCCCCACTTCACTCAAATACGATTTTAAAGATGCATGTGAAAGATTGGATAATTTGTTTATTGACACAACTACATTAAAATAAAAGCAAGCACGGGCATGTTTTGATTATTATTTTTTCCCCTATTGCAATGTAAAATAAATAATAAATAACCACTAAAGCTGCAAACGCAGATTAAGTGTACAAGACTGAAGTGACCATGGGTAGATTTGGGAGAAATCCTCGGTGAGCAGCGCTAAACTGCTGGTGTGCACAGCTATTCACAGTCAGGGCTTAATCTGAACAAACCCGGTCCGGATCGGCATCTCTGAACTCCGATCATCTCATCTGGCGGATCCTCTTCCTCCAGTCAAATACGTTTGTGTCAGGGTTATTGTAGTTTTGCATATTTAAAATCGTATTTTTTATTTTATTTTTTGCTTTCAATTTTCGCTAAAAATTTAAGTTTCGTTTTTATTTTTGTATAATTTGGTTAATTTTAGTGTAGTCTTTATTTTGTGAAGTTTTCTACCCTAAAGGCTACAGGTTAGTTTCGGTTTTAATTTGAGTTTTAGTAATTCAAGTTTAGCAGAACTAACAGAACACTTCCAGAGCACAGACCAAAGACATTTTAATTTAAGCTTATTGACGCAAACCACTAGCAACACAAAATTAAAGCATGCTGATTAGAAAATTATTAATTTGATTATTTTATATAGTCGCTGTTGGTTTCGTTTTGTTTGAGCTTGTCATTGTTTATCTATTCTTCTTTCTTTCTTTTTTTCTTGTCTTAATGCCTTTATTTTTCTCAAATACAGTTCTTAACACAACATATTTCACCGTTTAAACATGTATACAACTTTTCTTATATTTAAATTTGTTTAACAAGCATTTTAGAAGTAAAAATAAAACATTTCATAGTCGCAAAAAAAAAACGATGCGGCTGGTTTAGGTGACTTGGTTTGCTTTGCATAAAATCGTTTACTGTTTTATATATTAAATGAAACAAACCTGTATTTGACAAAAAAAAAAAACGAAATAAGTCAGTCGCACTGGGAACTGCTCTCACCAGAAGAGAAGGCAAAATATCTGCATGCACTCAATGCAAATGAAAACTCTGGGTTGCTGCGACTGTCCTATGATCTGGGTTACACAAAAACTACCCAAACATTTAAAAAAAATTTAAATAAAATAACCGTGATTTTTAGAGTATATGTGCACATTATAAAATGAACTGAAGCAAGCTGGTAATCACTTAAATGCGTCAACCGAGTGACTGCGCGAATGATCCCTTACCTCTCCATCCTCTGATGTGAATCCATCACCCCGCTTTATTACACAAATTAAACACTGTATATGATAAAATAAAGCATACATTAGGCTATAATCTTACCGTTCAGAAGCACATGTCTGGCTTTAAAACTCACCAGACAGCACCAGCAGCAAAATGAATTCATGTATGGATAGTTTTCGTTTTGATGACATTTATGAATGTATATTATTATGTTTTGCAGCCTATTGATGACGCGCAGTTGTGGGGCGGCGCGGGAGCGGCATTACTATGAAGCACATTTTATTTAGATGTAGAATAACTAAGCGGTGATAACGAATGCCCAAAATATAAACTACAAATATCTGTCCCTTTGCCCCCCTGACTGTGTTGCTGCCGAGGCGACTGCCTAGTTCGCCTATATGCTCATGCAGATCGCCTGTTCTGTCAGGGTGGCGTTATGCACATGCTGCGCACTGTGCGCAATAAAACACATGACACAGAAGCACTGGTGCGTGCGTGCAGCGCGTGAGCGATAAGAGGGAGTAAAAACACACAGATATGCTGTTCTGAAACGGGATATTGTTAGACTGCCCACTCCCTTTCAAATTACACCAGAGATACCGACCGCTACCGTGTTTTATTCCCGCGTTGCAAGAAATCTGGTCGGGTCCCGCGAAAAACAGTGCGGTGATGACGGTGATGACCTCAACACTTGGCATCTCATTACCGCGGTGAAGCGGTTATGCGGTTATCGTCACAGCCCTATGCAAAACTCTCCAGCTATCAATTAAATTTAACTTTTGCATATAATTACTTAATACACCAGCCGATTTACTTGTTATGGTTCGACGGGGATGTGTGTCTAACCTCGCATTTAACACGCAATTGTAATCACCAGCCATGATGACTTGTGAATGCATAAAATCTGATATAATCTTGAAGACGTTCTCAAAAAACAAAGGATCATCAAAGTTAGGACCATACACATTCACTAAAGTGATGGGTAATGAATTTATCTCTCCACACACGACCAGATACCTGCCATTCACATCCTCAATAGTTTGCTTATGTATAAAGGGGACATACTTTTTAATAATAATTGCTACCCCTCTAGCTTTGGTAGAGAAATTTGACTGGTAGACTTGAGACATCCATGGAGCTTTAATGCTAAACTTTGTTGTCGTTTTAATATGTGTTTCTTGGAGAAAAACTATTTACGCACCCAGTTTTTTAAGATGTGCATAGACCTTTCCTCTTTTGACTGGACTGTTAAGTCCTCGTACGTTCCAGCTTAATAAATTCAGTGTGCCGCCACCGCGAACATTCACTCTGTTACTCAGTATGTAAAATAAAATATGTTCTGCCTGACCATTTTACATAAAAGCTGCACATTAAACCTTCCAACTCAAACTCAAAAAAGTAACCTTCCCATGAACTTGAACATTAGGAACTTTGCGAATCGGCACATGCACCCGCTCCCTCCCCCCTTCCCCCCCCAAAAACCGCATCCCATGCGAACATTATGGATGCTCAACCCATAAACAACATTTGCATCTTTCAACTCACCATCGATGCCACATGACATTCTTCCGTTAGTACAGCCCCCCCACTCATCTTGCAAAATACAACAAAAATGATACCTTGCAGACTTCCCAATATATCAAAGAAAATTATATACACACAATTATTTTCTGACTTCGTTGTCCAACGCAGACATTCACCAGTTCTCCACCGCGCCTAGTAGATATGCTTCAGCAACCTCGGGTGAGTCAAAGGTCTTCGTTTCTTTATCCTTCACGGTCACGATGAACTTGGAAGGAAAACGAAATCCGCATCTCACTTTATGCTCCCAGCATTTCTTTCGTATGTTATCGAACTTCTGTCTCTGTTTCAATACATCAGCGGTGAGATCTGAAAAAATACGCATCGTTTTTCCATCGTGTTGCAGAGGTTTCGATCTTGCCAGGCGCAAAATTCGTTCTTTCACTTGATAGTGATGAATTTTTCGGTTTTCTTATGCTTTGACGGCATTGCTCAGAAGGTTAAGTTAACAACTTGTGATTTTTAAACGGCTACAAGGTGATTGGAAAGAAAATATTACAGACTCGTGGAGAGCTATAAAAAACACGTTCACGCCATTCAGTACCGGAAGCGCCCCCCCTGAAGACTTTTCTTAAACCACTTAGTGTATTAATAACTTTGTTTAAATTCTGTTTACTTCAAGAAAATAGATATATTTTTAAATGCTTACTAAAAACAGTAGCAAACAAATACTAAAAAATATATTGGCAGAAAATATATTTATCTAAATATATTTTGAAACATGTTTTAGTAAACATATTTGACCCTTTTGATATCTCATATACAATATATATATACATACACACACATGCGCTCTGTGCTCTGAAGTACCGAACTGAACCAAATGATTCCCGCTCTGAAGTCCCGAACTGAACCAAATGATTCCCGCTCTGAAGTCCCGAACTGAATCAAATGATTTGCGCTCTGCGCTCTGAAGTCCCGAACTTAATCAAATGATTTGCCCTCTGCGCTCTGAAGTCCCGAACTGATCTAAATGATTTGCGCTCTGAAGTCCCGAACTTAATCAAATGATTTGCGCTCTGCGCTCTGAAGTCCCGAACTGATCTAAATGATTTGCAATCTGCGCTCTGAAGTCCCGAACTTAATCAAATGATTTGCGCTCTGCGCTCTGAAGTCCCAAACTTAATCAAATGATTCGCGCTCTGCGCTCTGAAGTCCCGAACTGAACCAAATGATTTGCGCTTTGCGCTCTGAAGTCCCGATCTGAATCAAATGAATCGTGCTCTACGCTCTGAAGTCTCGAACTGAACAGCTGTACACGAAAGCAGGACGGTCCGCACTCATAAACGCTGTTTTGTCAAGCATTATAAGCAAGATGAAATGAAAATCCCAATGACACATTTCTGAGGACAGTTGGTTCCCTTCAGAGATACATAAACATCCGCGCTGCATTTTGACGTTGAAACGTGCAGCGTTCATATTTATTCAATGACATCATTTCTTTTTGAAGCTTAATCAGCCCTTTCTCGAGTGAAACTGAAAGACCTCCTGAAATTATAAATGAAGACTTGTCTTAAACCACTTAGTGTATTTACAACTTTGTTTATATTCTGTGTTTACTTCAAGAAAAGAGATATATTTCTAATCTTATTTTACATTGAGACAAGAAGCAAATGTGAATGCTAAGTATTATAAAGATACAGTTTTGTATTGTGATTCAAATTAGGCATTGTATTGAATGGAGAATATTGTAAATTTAACAAAAATAAATACAATAAATAAAGTTATGTGACATGTCAATTTATTTTCTTGGATTGAAATACGTAGAGGGATAAATATATTTTTAAATGTTTACTTAAAAACAATAGCAAACAAATATTAAAAAATATATTGGCAGAAAATATCTTTATTTAAATATATTTTGACACATGTTTTAGTAAACATATTTGACCCTTTTGATATCTCATATACAATATATATGCATACACACACATGCGCTCTGTGCTCTGAAGTCCCAAACTGAACCAAATGATTCGTGCTCTGAAGTCCCGAACTGAATCAAATGATTCGCGCTCTGCGCTCTGAAGTCCCGAACTGAACAGCTGTACACGAAAGCAGCACGGTCCGCACTCATAAACGCTGTTTTATCAAGCATTATAGGCAAGATGAAATGAAAATGCCAATGACACATTTCTGAGGACAGTTGGATCCCTTCAGAGATACATTAACATCCGCGCTGCGTTTTGACTTTGAAACGTGCAGCGTTCATATTTATTCAATGACATCATTTATTTTTGAAGTTTAATCAGCCCTTTCTCGAGTAAAACTGAAAGACCTCCTGAAATTATAAATGAAGACTTTTCTTAAACCACCTAGTGTATTTACAACTTTGTTTATGTTCTGTATTTACTTCAAGAAAAGAGATATATTTCTAATCTTATTTTACATTGAGACAAGAACAAATGTGAATGCTGAGTATTATAAAGATACAGTTTTGTATTGTGATTAAAATTAGGCATTGTATTGAATGGAGAATATTGTAAATTTAACCAAAATAAATAAAGTTATGTGACATGTCAATTTATTTTCTTGGATTGAAATACATAGAGGGCTAAATATATTTGTAAATGCTTACTTAAAAACAGTAGCAAACAAATACAAAAAAATATATTGGCAGAAAATATATTTATCTAAATATATTTAGAAACATGTTTTAGTAAACATATTTGACCCTTTTGATATCTCATATACAATATATATATATATATATATATATATATATATATATATACACACACACACACACACACACACACACACACACACATGCGCTCTGTGCTCTGAAGTACCGAACTGAACCAAATGATTCCCGCTCTGAAGTCCCGAACTGAAGCAAATGATTTGCGCTCTGAAGTCCCGAACTGAAACAAATGATTTGCGCTCTGCGCTCTGAAGTTCCGAGCTAAACCAAAGGATTTGCGCTATGCGCTCTGAAGTCCTGAACTTAATCAAATGATTTGCGCTCTGCGCTCTGAAGTCCCGAGCTGAACCAAATGATTTGCGCTCTGCGCTCTGAAGTCCCGAACTTAATCAAATGATTTGCGCTCTGCGCTCTGAAGTCCCGAACTTAATCAAATGATTTGCGCTCTGCGCTCTGAAGTCCCGAACTTAATCAAATGATTCGCGCTCTGCGCTCTGAAGTCCCGATCTGAATCAAATGATTTGCGCTTTGCGCTCTGAAGTCCCAAAATGAATCAAATGAATCGTGCTCTACGCTCTGAAGTCTCGAAATGAACAGCTGTACACGAAAGCGACACGGTCCGCACTCATAAACGCTGTTTTATCAAGCATTATAGGCAAGATTAAATGAAAATGCCAATGACACATTTCTGAGGACAGTTGGTTCCCTTCAGAGATACATAAACATCCACGCTGCGTTTTGACTTTGAAACGTGCAGCGTTAATATTTATTCAATGACATAATTTCTTTTTGAAGTTTAATCAGCCCTTGCTCGAGTGAAACTGAAAGACCTCCTGAAATTATAAATGAAGACTTGTCTTAAACCACTTAGTGTATTTACAACTTTGTTTATATTCTGTGTTTACTTCAAGAAAAGATATATATTTCTAATCTTATTTTACATTGAGACAAGAAGCAAATGTGAATGCTAAGTATTATAAAGATACAGTTTTGTATTGTGATTCAAATTAGGCATTGTATTGAATGGAGAATATTGTAAACTTAACAAAAATAAATACAATAAATAAAGTTATGTGACATGTCAATTTATTTTCTTTGATTTAAATACGTAGAGGGCTAACTATATTTTTAAATGCTTACTTAAAAAACAATAGCAAACAAATATAACAAAATATATTGGCAGATAATATCTTTATCTAAATATATGTTTTAGTAAACATATTTGACCCTTTTGATATCTCATATACAATATATATATATACATACAAACACATGCGCTCTGTGCTCTGAAGTACCGAACTGAACCAAATGATTCGCGCTCTGAAGTCCCGAACTGAATCAACTGATTCGCGCTCTGCGCTCTGAAGTCCCGAACTTAATCAAATGATTCGCGTTCTGCGCTCTGAAGTCCCGAGCTGAACAGCTGTACACGAAAGCAGCACGGTCCGCACTCATAAACGCTGTTTTATCAAGCATTATAGGCAAGATGAAATGAAAATGCCTATGACACATTTCTGAGGACAGTTGGTTCCCTTCAGAGATACATAAACATCCGCGCTGCGTTTTGACTTTGAAACGTGCAGCGTTCATATTTATTCAATGACATTTATTTTTGAAGTTTAATCAGCCCATTCAAAAGTGAAACTGAAAGACCTCCTGAAATTATAAATGAAGACTTTTCTTAAACCACCTAGTGTATTTACAACTTTGTTTATGTTCTGTATTTACTTCAAGAAAATATATATATTTCTAATCTTATTTTACATTGAGACAAGAAGCAAATGTGAATGCTAAGTATTATAAAGATACAGTTTTATATTGTGATTAAAATTAGGCATTGTATTGAATGGAGAATATTGTACATTTAACAAAAATAAATACAATAAATAAAGTCATGTGACATGTCAATTTATTTTCTTGGATTGAAATACGTAGAGGGCTAAATATATTTGTAAATGCTTACTTAAAAACAATAGCAAACAAATATGAAAAAATATATTGGCAGAAAATATTTTTATCTAAATATATTTTGACATGTTTTAGTAAACATATTTGACCCTTTTGATACTGAAAACCCTAATACGTTTACTGAACTAAATTGATTGAGTAAACTCGTTGCCTCAATTTAATTGAGTAATGGAGTCTCCCAAAACTTGCATATTAAAGTTTATTTAACCTGGCGGTTTTGTAGACTATACTTAAATCGTTTAGTTCACCAAATTTGGCACGTATTTAATGTACTTACACGATTACGTCCACTTAACTTGGTATTAATTTTAAGTGTACTTATATATTTAAGTTAACTCAACATGGAAATGCAACACACTGTTGATTGATGTTCTTATTTTTTGCTGCAAGCTCTGTACACACTGTACAACATCATATTTAATCTTTGACTTTTTATTGACAAAATTTCACAATATTAAAGTACAGTAAACACAATGCTGTAATGGAAATGGGTCATAGCTACACTGTAAAGGTTGTAAAAAAATTTGTGCAGTACATCAATTGTACAACTCTGCACATATATACTTCACTCAAGTATCACAATTATGTTAATGTAAACATAGCTATTACATTTGACCATTTCAGCTTTGTGCAGACATGGCAAACTAAAAACATACTCAACAGTGTCTTTCACCAAAATTTCACAGTATTACAATACAAACTATACTGTAGTGGAAATTTACTGGGTCACAACCACACTGTAAAGGTGGTAACAACAGTAAAAATGTCCAACATAAGTGCACTTACATCTATTGTACAACTCTGTGCACTTAATAACTACACTTTTTACGCCTCACGATTGTTAATGTACTGAACATGCATGCTAAATATAATAATTACTTTCTTACTACATTTCAATGTTTAAGCTTTGTGCAAAGACGGCAAACTAAAATAAAACATACTGAACATGTTCAGTGCCTTTGGCCCAAATGTCACAATATTACAGTACAAACTATACTGTAATGAAAATATTACTGGGTCACAACCACACTACAGAGCTGTAACAATGGTAACAACAAGTAACTACTGTAACGAGTAACCCAAAGTAACTACTGCACATCAATTGTAGAACTCTGCATTTAACAATTTAAACATGCTTTTTATTCTTCATAAATGGATAATGGAGTAAATCAAGGGGGAAAAACCCCAAACAAAGAGTGGTGTTAAAGTATCAGTGACGTTTCTTAAGCAAATAGCTGGTTTGCCAGAGACTGCACTCTAGGCTTGAGAGAATTCTGTCCCATTGACATTAGTACACGCTGGATGAAATCAAACGTGTTAGCGAGTGATTTTGGGTAATTCATGTCTAGTGCGTAAATCAGACCAAAGAGAAGACAGATTGCCTGTGGGAGGTCCTGCATTTTGTCCATCACCACTTGGCCTTCAATAATTATTCCAATCGAAGAAGTCAAATGCAAGGAGTTGGGGGGCTGAAGATCAGTGTCCTCGAATAAGATCCCCACTGGCACATCAAGGATAGTGTTGCGATTATCAGTCACCTAGTGAAAAAACAGGTATAAATATAGTATTGTGATCAGGAATCAAAGGTTTATCATCAATGCATGTTTATCAGAATGTGCAGTTTTAAATCACTAACCCTAATCCAACATTATACTGACATGTATACACTTGAATTTATGCAAATGTAGATGCTTCCTGCAAAGAATTTGGTATACACTTTTTAAAGTATGCATTATAAATGACATTGAATAAAAAAAAGTTGGCCACATTTGTATATTAAAGGAATACTTCACCCAAAAATTAAAATATACTCACACTCAGGACTTTCAATAAAGTCAAATATCCAGCTACTGGTGGACCATATTCAATTTACAATAAAAGTGCAAGTAATGTGATGTATGATGTACCTTAAGTGTTTTGAATTACGAGAGGTGTTACAGTTTCTTCGTAAGTTGAAAGTTTCACTTTATAAAGTTTTAAATATGGATATCTTCTTACACAAACACATTGATTGATTTCACAACGCATTTATTAACCCCCTGAAGCCATGTGGAGCAGTTTTATGATGGATGAATGGAATTGTTTGAGCTTCAAAATCTCATCCCCCATTCACTCCCATTATAAAGCTTGGAAGAGCCAGGATATATTTTATTATAACTCTGATTGGGTGGCTTGAGGGTCAGTAAACCATGGTGTAATCATTTGTGGGTGAACTATCCCTTTTAAGAACAGATGTACTTACTAAACATGACTTGAAGAAAGAAGAGTCATCATCTCCAAGCATGATAGGCAGTCCTCGAAGAACAAGGGGACCTCAGTTGGCTGTGCTGACTTTAGAGGAAAACGCTCCGGTTACTATGGTAACCTCAGTTCCCTGAGAGCGGGAACTGTCATACTTTATACTGTCTCGAGCTCGTCATATTTGCATGCTTTGCGACAATTGGCCAGTCATTTGGACTGGCGTGAGCCAATAGGACTTCAGGAAAGGTTGAAGGGAAGGAGTTCCCATAACGGAGAATTCTCCGTGATGTCTCGTTCCCGCTCTCAGGGAACCGAGGTTACCATAGTAACCGGAGCGTTCCCTTTTGAGCTGTCACGAGACATCACGGAGAATTCTCCGTTATGGGAACGATATTCAATCCCGCCGTGAGAGAGGCTACGAAGCCTGTACCCTACACACACTCAGCAGATAGAATACGCACATACATACTTCCCACCAATAGTGACGCTGTTAGGCGAGCTCACAGCTGATAGGTGTCGGTAAGCCAATAAGCGTCTAAGCCCAAGGTATACGAAATTTGCATATCTGGATAGAAATAATTTCGGCTGCGCTGAAACAGGGCAAACTTGCGCAACGAAACACTGTAAGGAGCTGCACAGAGATAACTGTGTTAGCAGCAAAACACAACCTAGCATGATAATGGTAGCACTAGAGAATCAAACACGAAATACAGGAATCCGCACTGAGTACAGGGCAGAACAACCATATTAGTAAGAGGGTCATGCAGAGTAATAACTTACTGTGCGAGACAGCAGCACACACGTAACGATGTAGCAAAACATGCATCAGCCACTCACCGACAGCACTTGGGATGCAAAGGACTGAACGTCCAGCTTGTAAAACCTGGCGAAAATATTCTGAGAAGAACAGCCAGCTGCAACGCATATATCTCAAATAGACATACCTCTCGATCAAGCCCACGAGGAAGCAATAGCCCTTGTTGAATGCCCCCTAATGTGCAAAGGACATTCCAAACCATGGGTCGTATAAGCAGCCGTAATAGCGTCTACGATCCAGTGGGAAAGCCTCTGTTTTGAAACGGCCCGGCCTCTCGCACAACCACCGTAACATACGAATAGTTGGTCAGATTGTCGAAAGCTGGCCGAACGGTCGATGTAAATCCTCAAAGCCCTGACAGGGCACACCGAAGTCTGAGCGTCTGCTTCACGCGAGGCTGTTGACTCAGAAGATAGAGCAGACAGAGAAACAGTCTGCGTCTTGAAGGGGGTAGATAGTGATTTAGGCACGTATCCCATTCTCGGCCGTAGAGTGACGCTGCAGTCACCGGGTCCGAAGCGAATACAGTCACTGTCCAAAGAAAAAGCATGCAAATCCCCTATGCGCTTAGCTGAAGCGAGTGCAAGAAGGAGTGTAGTTTTAAGAGACAACTCCTTCAAACCCACGGATGTTAAAGGCTCCGTGGCTGAGAAAGAGCTCTTAATACCACCTCTAGGTCCCAGGGCGGAACTGAAGGTGGTCTCGGAGGGTGTAGTCTTCTCGCTCCCTTAAGAAAACTCACCACCATGGCGTTTCTGCCGATCGACTGACCGCCCTGCGGGGAACGAAACGCGGCAATGGCTGCCACATAGACTTTCAGTGTCGAGGGTAACGATCCACTATCCAGCCTGTATTGCAGGAAACTCAGAACATCCGACACGGTGCAAGTAACCGGGTCGATATGAGCCTGATGGCACCATTTCACAAACACTCCCCATTTTAAGGCATACAAACGTCTTGTAGAGGGTGCTCGCGCTTCCGTGAGTGTGTCGATCACGCGAGACTGTAATGCATTTAGCTCCTCTGACAACCCTGAAGCAGCCACACATGAAGGCTCCATAGTTCCGGGTTCGGGTGCCACACCGAGCCGTCCGCCTGAGATAGCATGTCCCTCCTGACCGGAATCGGCCAGGGAGGTGCTATCAACAGCTCTGTCAGGTCTGGAAACCAAGGCTGGCTCGGCCAGTTCGGGGCTATGAGTATCACTGACGCTCGCTCCTCCCTGATCTTGCATAACACCAGAGGCAATATTTTGATCGGAGGAAACGCATAAAGCCTGGCTGCTGGCCAGTGCGCTGTGAGCGCGTCCCCTTCCAGCGGGGAGTGGGACAGGGAGAAGAACAACAGGCAGTGTGCATTCTCGCTCGTAGCGAATAAATCCACCTCCGCTTTCCCGTAGAGGTTCCAAATCATCTGAACCGACTCGGGGTGCAACCTCCATTCCCCTTGAGGAATTCTCCTCCTCGAAAGCATGTCCGCCCCGCGATTCAAGAGACCCGGGATGTGCGTTGCTCTGATGGAGAGAAGGCGAGAGTCCGCCCATAGCAGTAAAATCGCTGCCTGCTCGCACAAAGCCTTGGAACGAATGCCGCCCTGGCGATTTATGTACGAAACTACGGACGCGTTGTCGGTGCGAATCAGTACATGTTGCCATTCCAGTTGTGCCCGAAACTCCTTTAGAGCTAAAAAGACTGCTTCCAGTTCCAAGCGGTTTATGTGCCATCGGATCTGAGGTTCCGACCACCATCCTGAAGCTGGCATTCCCTCGCACACCGCTCCCCAGCCGAGCGTCGATGCGTCTGTTGTGACCACCACGCGTGAAGTCACCAAACCCAGGGGGACTCCCCGGCTGAAGAGATCCGGGTTGCGCCACGGCGCCAGAGCTTCGATGCAGCCGCAGGTGACCGCGATACTCAAACGTCCCGAAGTCCATGCTGTCCAGGGGACTCGAGATTTCAGCCATAGCTGCAGTGGTCGCATGTGTAATAAGCCCAGATGACATACTGCCGAAGCTGACGACATGAGTCCCAGCAGCCTCTGAAATTTCTTCAGATGAACAGAGCTGCCTTCTCTGAAATGGCGCAGGTAAGACAAAATGGCCGCCGCGCGTTCTCGCGAGAGGCGGGCTCTCATTTCTAGGGAGTCCATGCACACTCCCAGATATGTAATGGACTGACTCGGGGCGAGAATGCTCTTTCGCCTGTTTACACATAGCCCTAGGGACTCCAAGTGAATAAGCAGCGAGTCTATATGGCTGAGTAGCGTGTCCCGGGACTGAGCTAAAATCAGCCAATCGTCCAGAAAATTGAGGATGCGCATCCCGCTCGCCCTGAGGGGGGAAAGTGCTGCATCCACGCACTTTGAAAATGTGCGCGGGGCCAAAGCCAGCCCGAACGGGAGAACAGAGTATTGGTACGCTGTGCCCTCGAAAGCAAACCTCAGAAACCGTCTGTGATGCGGTGCTATCTGAATGTGAAAGTACGCGTCCTTCAAATCCACGGACGTAAACCAGTCCCCGGGGCGATGATCTGTTTCAGCGTTATCATCCTGAACGGACGTTTGCAAAGCGCTCTGTTGATGGGTCTGAGATCTAGAATTGGGCGGAGCCCCCCATCCCTCTTGGGTACCACAAAGTAGCGGCTGTAAAAACCGCTCTCCAGCTCGTTCGGTGGGACTCGCTCTACTGCTCCTTTCTCGAGCAGACAGCCTATCTCTTGTCTCAGAGCCTGGGCATTTCGAGGCGATGTTAGAGACTGCACCACGCCACTGAAACGGGGTGGTCTGCATCTGAATTGAAGAGTATATCCCCGCTCTATCACGCTGAGTAGCCAATGCGAGATTCCCGGAATAACTTTCCACGCGCTCATGAACTGACATAGCGGCTTTAGCGGCTTGGTCGTTGGATGCGCGGCTATAACCTGTGTGGGCGGCGGACCTGCACTGCTCTGAGGCGGGGCAAGGGGAGCCGCATTTATTGAGTGAGGAGGAGAAAGCTCTTTTTGTGAGAATGTATGCATTTTTATTGAATGAACACCCAACACACACACATTTGAGCAACTGAACTTTTGGCGCTTGGGAGCTGGGCTGCACATATATATATATGTGATACAAATGTTACGATTTATTGGAGATTTGAATTAAGTGTTTGGTCAATAGCCTATATAGGCTAAGTGTAGCAGCAGCAATGACCAGGCCTTTGGATCCCTTTACAGGCATTTGTAATAACATGTACATAAATTGTTTATTTAGTATTTCATAATGTACTTTAACAGTGTTATTCAATGAAACCATACAATTATGAATTAGCCAATCATTATTGCCTCATTGTTTTTATATAATGTATTTTAAGTCATTTGAATTTGGCTTGTGTCTTTTTCGATGATTTTTGGTTGTATTCGGGTTAAAACCGTGGCTAAATATTATTAAATGTGTTACATCAAAGGAATAGACTAACATGGTTACTTCAGACCTAAAAGAGGAGCAGTTATAATAGATGTATGAATTTCTGATACTCAGGAGGAGAACAGCTAATTCTAAACCAGGGGCTGTCAGCCAAGGTCAAGGTCAAGGTTTCTTTATTCGTCACATAATAAATTATACAGGGTATAATCAGAAGTGAAATGTAAATCAAATCAGGTCTGCTCAGTGGCAGTGCAAAAGAATAAAAATAAAAATTATATAAAAGTAACACAACACAAGAGCATATATATAGATAAAAAAAGAAATAGAGTAAAATGTGCAATAGAATAAAAAGTGCACAACAAATAAGATGTGCAAAAACAGTATATTCGGACTTAATAAATGGTAATATGAACAAGAGGGATGTGCAAACGGGTTGTACCGGGTATGTACACATAGCAGCAATACGGATGATGACAATATGAATGTTTTACAGTTAATAAATGAGTCTTGTAAATGTTTATGAAACTGGGTTTGTGTTAAGGAGCCTGATGGCCTGAGGGAAGAAGCTCCTCCTCAGTCTCTCAGTTTTTGCCATCACGCTCCGGAAGCGCTTGCCAGATGGCAGTAAACAGAAAAGATGGTTACTGGGGTGATTTGAGTCCTTGATAATATTGACAGCTCTGCTTTTGCAGCGTTTGAGGTAGATGTCCTGCAGAGAGGGGAGAGCAGACCCTGAGATGTGCCTCAGCTAAGCGCACGACTCTCTGTAGAGCTTTGCAGTCCTGGTTTGAGGAATTACCATACCACACTGAGATGCACTGAGTGTGATGCATCTCAGCTATGGTCCTTAAGCTCCACTTTCCTGCAGATATTACCTCCAACCCTAATCACTTGATAACTCCTGGTTTAGAATTTGCTGGTCTCCTCCTTAACTATTATAATTGTATTTTTGGTATTATAATCACTGCTCTAAATCATCTGCAACCTGAAGGATTTGATATTGACCTTGTCCACTAGATGAAGCTATAAAATAGAGAATCGTTTTAGACTAAGGGTGAATCCCAATTCTCTGTCTTACCCCTTCCCCCTGTTAAATAATATTTAACAACATTAGTGTCTATTTTGTATTTTTATTTCATGTCTAAATAGTAAACGTTTGTAACGTTTTGTAAAAATTAAATAAATAATAGTAAATGATAATAAATATAACAAAATAAAAATAATACTTTACAGTTTACAAATAAATACATTCAATTGATTAGGTGCCTATGGGAAATGTGAATAAAAAATAATTATATAAAATAAATCAAATAAAATATGCCTGTAAGAATAACTAGCACGTCAAACCATAGAACAGCGGCATAATGTAACGAACAAGTGGAAAGATTAAAGAGATTACTGACTAAAATAAGTAATTCATTCCTTGATTTTAAGACCCTATAAAATACGAAAGATTATATTGACCTGTTTGTGGACCTATAGGAAAATTACATGAATAAGGAACAGCGGTTTTGGTGAGTTTCATTGTGCCACATTTCTATTGTATTTGGTTTATATTTTGTGTTCAGTGTCATCAAATAACCTTTTTTCCTTTGCTTGAGTGTGATGAATTTCTTCTCTTATCTGTGAAAAACAGTTAGCTCTGAAATTACCAATTTCAAAATAAGTATAATCGATTTATTACCTTTTATTAACACTATCCATAAAAGACTATTAAACTCAACCACAACTTATTTCTTAACTAATTTATAATTTTCACTAAAACAAAGTGGAGAGAAAACTTTTAATACTTAGGTTTTGTCATCTGCTAGAATCTCATTCAGCTGAATAACTGTATCGAAGATCTGGTCTCCAGTATACATGTAATTTCATATTTCTTTTTATATATTTATAATTTTATATTTCATACTCCATGATAACCTAAAACTCCAATAGCTTATGTATTGCAATTGAGTACACAGGTGCGGCATATTGGATCTCAATATGAACATACTCTGATTTGTTTTTATATTTGTTTTACAGCTACTATTCTGAGAACCCAAAACTTCTAATTATTCAATTAGTAATTCTGATGAAATTGGGAGATTATTGACCACTCCCCACAACATATAATAATGCAATGTATTATGTGTATCATTATCATTCACTGTTTTCCTAAATGTGAGCAAGCAGAGTACAAACGGCGTCTTCAATTAATGATTAAAAACAGCAAATGCTGAGCAAACAAGAAAAAAAAAACATTGGAAAAACACAATAAAACAGAGAAATATGTACAGCTGAGCTGTACATTAAATATTAATGGTTTTAAGAGTTTTCACAATTTCTCTGCAATGACATTCAAAAGTCTTCCAGAAGTCCCCTTTAAATTTTTATTTTCCATAAGAAAGAAAAATAAATATGTGTTTGGGACAACATAAGCATCTCGATCCTTTAACCCTCCGGTTCTGTTCTGTTCAACAGAGTTGAGTTTGTGGCAAAACCATTTACGGTCCTTGTATTATTTTATATATGCTTGGTAGGGTTGTGACGGTGAGGAAATTTTCCTACCGGTTAATCGACCTGATGTCACACCGTTATCACCGTGTGTGTGTGTGTGTGTGTGTGTGTGTGTGGGGGGGGGGGGGGGTTTCCTTGCTTTTCTTAGGTTTTAAATACCCTTAAGCACCGTGTGCGTTTTACCTTGACTTTAATTAATATCAGCGGTAATTCTGCCTCAAGCAGCATTCAAATAAAATTAAAATCAGCAAATACTGTGGAACCATATAAATGAGAAACGAATGTTTATTTTTTTTTAAACCACATATATAGATCAGGGATGCCTAATAGATCGATCACGAAGGCAATGCTGGAAGATCGCGCTTTAGGTCAGTGTTTCTCAACCAGGGGGGCGTGAGATAAAACTACAATATAATATATTCACTAATATTATGACTCGCATGTTAAGTCATGTAAAAAAAATATATAGCCTATAAAAAATAACAGTACCACCTCTCTACGTATTCTGTGTTTAGGAGAAGAAATATGGTTCTCATTGTGTGTTAGGCTAATACAGACTGAACGGTAACGTTAGCTCAAAAACTCTGTATGAGCGCATGAATCAAGAATCAAGATGGCGCCGAGGATGGCAGCCGTGTTGCGTGCTCCGGGAAAACTTTGCAGTTTTTCGTATGTTTTATTTGTTTTTCTGTTGTTTTATGTGTTAGATGTTGTTAGTATAACTGTCTACGATAGAGACACGCTTTTGAACATTGGTTCCTCCGTCGCGCAACGCAAACCGGACTTTGAGTTTTTGAATGCCGGTGGGCTGTTCACAGACACCGCATCAGAGCCCTTTGTGTGGGTTGCGAAACCGAGGAAACGCCGCCGACGCCGAAAACGAGGAACACGAGCTGGCGTTCTCGTCAGACTGAGACGCCGTGCTTTCCGACCTCCTCTTCCAACCATTTTACTGGCCAACGTTCAGTCACTGGATAACAAACTCTGTGAACTGCGGGCGCGGATCTCATACCAACGAGAAACAAGGGACTGCTGTGTTATTTGCCTCACAGAAACCTGGATGTCTGTTATGGTTCCAGACTCAGCCATCGAGCTCACGGGCTTCTCCGTGCACCGCTCGGACAGAACGGAAGAGCTCACAGGGAAAAGCAGAGGCGGGGGTGTTTGCTTCTACATCAACAACTCATGGTGTAATGAAAGGAACATACACTCTATTAAATCCTTCTGCTCCCCTGATCTGGAATTTCATACGCTTCTGTGTCGACCGTTCTGGCTACCGAGGGAATTTACAGCCATCATAATCACGGCTGTTTATATCCCCCCCCAAGCCAACACAGACCAGGCACTCAAGGAACTGTACAGGAATATAAGTGAGCAGGAAACCGCGCACCCAGATGCAGCTTTTGTTGTCACAGGGGACTTTAATAAAGCCAACTTCAGAACAATAGCTCCAAAATACTTTCAACACGTCACCATCAACACGCGTGGGGATCGTATACTGGACCATTGTTACTCCCCCTTCCGGGACGCATACAAGTCCCTCCCCCGCCCACCTTTCGGCAAATCGGATCACTCTTCCGTTCTGCTCCTGCCTGCTTATAGGCAGAAACTGAAACGTGAAGCACCCGCCCTCAGGACAGTCCAATGCTGGTCGGACCAATCGGACGCTATACTACAGGACTGTTTTGATCACGTGGACTGGGACATGTTCCGGGCAGCATCTGACGACGACATAGAGGTGTATTCAGATACGGTCACGTGTTTCATCAGGAAGTGTATAGACGATGTTGTTCCGACCAAAACAATCCGTATCTACCCCAACCAAAAACCAGTGGTGGACAAAGTACACAGATCAAGTACTTGAGTAAAAGTACAGATACGTATACTAAAATATTACTCCAGTAAAAGTAAAAGTACTGCTTTTTCAATTTTACTCGAGTGAAAGTACAAAAGTACTCAATTTGTTATGTACTTAAGTAAAAAAGTACTGATAGACAGATTTATTTTGCAATTGTATAAAGACTACTTTATTTAATTTTATATTAGCACATATTTTTATAATCCTACTGCCCAAAATACCTGGGTTTTTCCCAAAATAACCACTATATAGAGTCAAGATATATATATTGTGTTGATATGGACTACGTTGATGAGAGTGATGTAGTAATGTTCACTGTGAAGCTTACACTGCCATGTACCTGAGAGAAAACAGATTTCACCATCTAATCTTCACCAGTAAGAAAAAAGTGTTTTAGAACTTGTTGTTCTGCAGAACGTCAGTTATATATGACATTAGAATTAGGCCTGAAATTAGGAAGAACATTTTAAGGAAAATATAATTGTATTTTCATAATGATTTTTTTTCTTCTCAAACCTTGTCTGTGGTGTAAAAACACCCCTGGCCCAATGCCCCCGGAGGGCATCATCACTTCCCACTCTGATAATTACTGTAGTTACTATGTTCTGAACATCACATCCTTTCTTTTTCCCTCAGATGTAATCTATCTAGGTGGCTGGATAAAGATATTTGGACTTTATATCTAAACATTTCCTCAGCTTAGCACCAGCAAGCTTGTTAGCTAGACAGCTAGCATCAGCTAACAATATTTACTTAGTTTCAGTATGGTTATGAATAAACATTCATATCTGTCTACTCGGCTAGTTGATCTAAACAATATAAAAATGTATACTGTTGATAAACAATATAAAAACAGACGTCACATAGGTCTAAATGCATAGCATTTTAATAAAACTGCTAACGTTACAGCAGCGGGGAATATGAACGTGCATGAGTTATTTTATTTAATCGGTGTTATTTTAATGTTTTGTTTTTTGACCTAAAACATAACGTTAGAGACACTGATGTTGATCTGTATGCATTCAAGCATTTCAGTGGGCTTAAACAGATCACAGCAGATTTAGTTCACAAACAACTGACAGTTTTGACCTAAATATTATTTTCAGTTACAATAATTAATCCTAAAATTCGACATTAGTAACTTACTTTTCACAGTATCAGTAGCGCGCGCTCACGAGATCTCCCGGTTCTTGTGAGTTCAGTTCACTGAAGAAGACTCGCTCTAAACGGATCGTTTGAATCAGTGAGTTTTCGACTCGAGAACAGCTGCATCAGATCATTGCAATTCGTGAAAGAATCGTTTGTTGCGATTTGCGAACCGATTGAACAGGTTCATTGAAAAGAATCAGTTTGTTCATGAATCATACACCGCTTCTGCGTCTCGGAGCACGTGATGTATTATAAGGAGTAACGATATGTTTTATGAAATGTAGTGAAGTAAAAAGTACGATCTTATGCTTTGGAATGTAGTGAAGTAAAAGTAAAAGTTACTCAAAATAAAACTACTCCAGTAAAGTACAGATACTTGAAAAATGTACTTAAGTACAGTAACGAAGTAGTTTTACTTCGTTACTGACCACCACTGCCAAAAACCGTGGATTAACAGCGATGTTCGATCAGCCCTGTCAGCGCGGACATCTGCCTTTAAATCCGGAAACACTGACGATCGGAAACAAGCCATTTACGATCTCAGGAGATCCATCAAAGCAGCCAAACGAACTTATAAAAACAAAGTTGAAGAACACTTCAACAACAATAACCCAAGAAGCATGTGGCAGGGCATCAACAACATCACAGGCTTTAAAGTGAATAAACCAGCTACTGTGAACATTGCCGCCTCTCTACCGGACGAGCTCAACACCTTTTATGCTCGTTTCGAAGCTGATAACACCGCACACACAGAGAGCGCTGCCACGGCTGCCGCAGAAGAGGTGAGTCCACTCACGCTTTCTGTCGCGGATGTAACCCGATCCTTCAAACGGGTGAACATCCGTAAAGCCGTGGGACCTGATGGTATACCAGGCCGTGTGCTCAAAGCATGCGCTTTCCAGCTAGCCGGGGTTTTTACAGATATTTTCAATCTGTCCCTCTCTCTGTCTGTGGTTCCCTCATGCTTCAAAAAATCCATCATTGTGCCCATACCAAAGAAAAACAAAATCACATGCTTGAATGACTGGAGGCCCGTTGCTCTGACCCCCATCTTCAGCAAGTGTTTTGAGAAGCTTGTCAGAGACTACATCTGCTCTGTGCTGCCTGCTTCACTGGACCCACTACAATTTGCATACCGCAGTAACCGTTCCACAGACGATGCTATTGCCTTCACCCTGCACACTGCTCTCTCCCACCTGGAAAATAAAAACACCTATGTGAGGATGCTGTTCGTGGATTATAGTTCAGCATTTAACACTATAGTGCCTGCCACACTGGTTGCGAAGCTCCAGACTCTAGGACTGAACAGATCTCTGTGCAGCTGGATCCTGGACTTCCTGACAGGCAGAAGTCAGGTGGTCAGAATGGGCAACAACACATCATCTCCCCTGATCCTCAACACTGGTGCACCGCAGGGTTGCGTCCTCAGCCCACTCCTGTACTCCCTGTACACACACGACTGTACAGCTACACACAGCTCCAATGTCATCGTCAAATTTGCTGATGACACAACGGTGATAGGCCTGATCACCGACAACGATGAGACGGCCTACAGAGAGGAGGTGAGTACCCTGACTAAATGGTGTCAGGAGAACCACCTCTCACTCAACATCGACAAGACCAAGGAGCTGGTGGTGGATTACAGGAGACAGAGCAGAGAACACACACCCATCACCATCGACAAGACACCTGTGGAGCGGGTGAGCAGCTTTAAGTTCCTCGGCGTTCACATCACCGAGGATCTCACATGGTCTGCTCACACAGATGCAGTGCTGAAGAAGGCACATCAGCGTCTCTTCTTCCTGAGACGGCTGAGGAAGTTTGGAACGAGCCCCAGAATCCTCAGATCCTTCTACACCTGCACTGTGGAGAGCATCCTGACCGGCTGTATCACCGCCTGGTTTGGAAACAGCACCGCTGGCAACCGCAGGGCTTTGCAGAGGGTCGTGCGAACTGCCCGCCACATTGTTGGAGGTGAGCTTCCCTCCCTCCAGGATATCTACACCAGGCGGTGTACAAGGAAAGCCCGGAGGATTATCAAAGACTCCAGCCACCCGTCCCACAGACTGCTCTCTCTGTTGCCCTCAGGGAGACGTTTCCGTAGCATCCGATCCCGCACTAGCCGACTGAGGGACAGCTTTTTCCCTCAGGCTATCAGGCTAATGAACAGTCACAAATAACTCACCTACATCACACTCCCACTCACACAACATGCACTGCACTTTAACACAGTTCAACTGGACTACACGCACACACTGCACTAACACAACCTATCTGCTATCACTGGACACCATACAATGCACATCCACGACACTGCATATGCATAATCTGTTGCACCTTTGCACATCTATCTGCTGCTCAACCAATCTGCTGTTAATTTATAATCTGTTGCACCTCACATTATTACTATGTATAGACTACATTATGTATAGATACTGTACATAATGTAGATGTGCCCATACGGTGTATAATGTGTCGTTGATAATTGAGTATGTCTGTATAGTACACTAAGTGTACTGAGTATATGTATGTGTATTTTGCACATTGTCTTCTGTACAGTCTGTAAATATGTACTGTCCATATGTAAATTGCTGTTGTTTTTTTGCACTGTCTGGAGCACTGTAAATGCTCCAGTGCAGTTTTTTTGCACTGTCTGTCCATATGTAAATTGCTGTTGTTTTTTTGCACTGTCTGTCCATATGTAAATTGCTGTTGTTTTTTTGCACTGTCTGGAGCACTGTAAATGCTCCAGTGCAGTTTTTTTTGCACTGTCTGTCCATATGTAAATTGCTGTTGTTTTTTTGCACTGTCTGTCCATATGTAAATTGCTGTTGTTTTTTTGCACTGTCTGGAGCACTGTAAATGCTCCAGTGCAGTTTTTTTGCACTGTCTGTCCATATGTAAATTGTTTGTTGTTTTTCTGCACTGTCTGGAGCACGCTCATAAGAATTTCACTCACCAAGGCACTTGTGCTGTGGTGATGTGACAATAAAAAAAAAAAAGTGATTTGATACACAAACTACAGCTCTTGGCTGGATAAAAGAAGCCAGTGTCACACTAGTACACACAAGTTTTGATGGACGACAATTGTAATCAAGGGAAAGATGATTACAGTGACATGATCTGCATTAGGTGCGCGTTATGTCCGTTATAAATGATGCGCAAACGAACCGTGTATGTGCGCTCTCGATCACTCTAACATCCTATTTCTGCTTGAATACAGCGAGTGTTTTATAACGGATGCTCGCATGTGTTGGAGAAGTTTGTGAGCAGGCACGTGCAGAGGGGGGGGGGGGGGGGGGGCGGAGGGTGCTTGAGCACCTGCCCCTTTGCGCCATAATGCCCAAAGTGCCCTTTTGTCAAGGCAATTTTTTTTTTTTTTTAAACACCCTTCTGTGAAGGCCTGCCTTAACTATTAACTATTAGTAAAATTAATGATTAATAATTTAGCGTAAATAAAATCACCCACATGATAACCTTTCACCTGACGACCTCATCTGAACGATCCCTCACGCTCAGGGATCACTTCAATATCGTCCGCGCCACGGTTGCAGCTTAAGTAAGTGGGGTTCTCAGTGGAGTGGTATGCTTGTTTACTTATCATTATTATTATTTTACAAGAACAACGTGAAGAGAACATGCATTGCACAGCTTTTGTTTAAATCGCTGTGTTTAGCCTGCAGCAAACGCCACTTCTAACGTTATACACAGCAGCTTCACCATAAACAAAAGTGCATGTGTTCATTTCTTTCGTGCTATTTGAGGGAGAAAAGTTTTATGGGGGTGGAAGGGTCTGGTCTTTTTAATGTCATTTGACTAAAATCTATTCATACTTTTACTTTTATTGTTACAGTATTTATTTAAAAATGTAGAGTGCCTTAAAGTAATTACCTCAACACTGGTAAAACAAGGCTATACTGATTTTCTCATTCTCCGAATTTTACTTGTCAATCCTGTTTTTAATTATCATTATCATTCAAAAATGAATACATTCAGAACAGGATTAGAATACAATTATATTTTAAATATGACAATTTTTTCGACAAAAGCAACAGTAGTGTTTACAATAGCAAAAACCCTAGCCTGTAAAGTCAATAACATCTCTCTGGAAATAAATAAAAAAATGTCAGTATAAAACGAATAATTGACCTGACATCACAGTGCAGAGTGAAGAAGATATGGCCCTAATAGATTACAGAAAAATGTGTGAAATGTCCCTCTGTGTGTGTGTGTGTGTGTGTGTGTGTGTGTCACGGTTCATGGGTTCCCGGTCCCATCCTCACCGTGTCTTGTCTGTGTGCGTGTGCGTATGTATGAGCAGGTGTCTGTGGGTGTGTGTGATTGAGGCTGATTCGCTCCAGCTGAGAGTCATCACCGTTGGGCTATATCAGTTCCTGTCACGCTCCCTCTCTTGTCAGATCCTTGCAGTGTTTGCGGTCGACGTTTACGGGTCCGTTCTGGTTCCTGGTTCCGCGATTCCTGAGCCCTGCTGCCTTCCTGGACTCCGATCGCCGGAGACTCGTCTGCCCATTGCCTCCCTGCGCTACCCGCCTCTGCCTACGAAGTAGTCTTAGTTCTCTCTTTGTATTACTTCTTGTAATAAACTCTCCTTCCGCAACTGAATCCTCCCGTCTTCATTGTGACAGTGTGTGTGTGTTCTGCAGTGCAAAGATGCCTCGCAAAGAGAGAAGAATAAAACAAAAAAAGAAGGAGCTGCTTGAGGCAGGTGCAAAGAAAATATTATTTAACTTTTAAACTTAAAATGGTCTTTTCTGTTCTGTTTCTTTTTCAAAACTGCATCATGGCATTTGCTACTCTATCAATACAGAAGCATCCACATCAATACGCATATCAGCAAGGAATGCGTCACTACACAGCAAATTTCTGAGTGATAAAAAACCTAGTGTTGGGCAGCTAGTGATAAAATCTGGTGTTAATTTACAAATATGATATGCTTTATCACTTGTTTAGTGATAATGCATAGTGTTTCATTTGGGTGTTCACACATAATCAACATCTGCGCATGTGCAGAGCATTTTCAATCTCCCTGCTCATCATATGCTCGTCATCGGTCTCCATGACTCCATCATCTTTTAAGGATTTGCCTGCACACAACGGTTCCAAGCAAGGTATTGTATTATTAACTTATCAACTTGTGATTTATATATGAACTTGTATCATCACTAAAGCAAATTGAATTAACTTTATATTATACTGTTTGTGTGAAAAATAACATGGGTGCGATTAGGCCTATTTCTATGTATCACAAGATTAATAAACAAAGTCAACACTGCATAATCTTCTTTAATTAAGTATTAAAATAAGCATTAAAATATCATAATATTGATCATTAGTAACGTATGTGGTTGACAACTCTGTCAGCATTTTTTACCTCAGTTTAATTTCGCGCGCTTTTGATTCGCCGTTCATCTTGAGTTTAACGTAACGTTACCATTTCACGGCCTAAACTAAGATGTAAAAAATTGTAGCTCCATTATAAAGGATGTTTTAACGTATAGTAAATGATAAGACACTGTACTATTATCCACTCTCCCGCAGGGCCGTGCAGAGACCTTTGGAGGGGCAGGTGCTCAAAATATAAAAGGGGCACATGAAACAAGGCTTTAAATAGGGCTGTGCACAAAATATCATAACAGCAATGTATAGTGACGCATTCCTTGCTGATATGCGTATTGATGCGGATGCTTCTGTATTGATACAGTAGCAAATGCCATGATGCAGTTTAGAAAAAGAAACAAAACAGAAAAGTTTTAAGTTTAAAAGTTAAATAATATTTTCTTTGCACCTGCCTCAGACAGCTCCTTCTTTTTTGTTTTATTTTTCTCTCTTTGCGAGGCATCTTTGCACTGCAGAACACACACACACACACACACACACACACACACACACTTTTCTGAAATCTATAAGGGCCATATCTTCTTCACTCTGCACTGTGATGTCAGGTCAGGTATATTACTCGTTTTATACTGAAATTGTTTTATTTATTTCCAGAGAGATGTTATTGACTTTACAGGCTAAGGTGTTTTTGCTATTGTAAACACTACTTAAATATGAAAAAAAATTGTCATATTTAAAATATAATTGTATTCTAATCCTGTTCTGAATTTATTCATTTTTGAATGATAATGAAAATTAAAAACAGGATTGATAAGTACAATTCGGAGAATGAGAAAATCAGTATAGCCTTGTTTTACCAGTGTTGAGGTAATTACTTTAAGGCACTCTACATTTTTAAATAAATACTGTAACAATAAAAATAAAAGTATGAATAGATTTTAGTCAAATTACACCAAAAAGACCAGACCCTTCCACCCCCATGAAACTTTTCTCCCTTAAATAGCACGAATGAAGTGAACACATGCACCTTTATTTATGGTGCTGCTGCTGTGTATAACGTTAGAAGTGGCGTTTGCTGCAGGCTAAACACAGCGATTTAAACAAAAGCTGTGCAATGCATGTTCTCTTCACGTTGTTCTTGTAAAATAATAATAATGATAAGTAAACAAGCATACCACTCCGCTGAGAACCCCACTTACTTAAGCTGCAACCGTGGCGCGGACGATATTGAAGTGGTACCTGAGCGTGAGGGATCGTTCGGATGAGGTCGTCAGGTGAAAGGTTATCATGTGGGTGATTTTATTTACGGCTAAATTATTAATCATTCATTTTTAATAATAGTTAGATTTGGCAGGCCTTCACAGAAGGGTGTTTAATAAAAAAAATAAAATAAAAAATTGCCTTGACAAAATTCGTTAATGGAGGACGATGGAGATAGACGTAAGTGACATCATTTTCTTTGTTGCTAATTTTAATCGTTTTGTTAAATAATGCAGCAGTTTTAGCATTTTCTAGCAATCTAATTGATTGCTTTTGAAATAATATTTTCTTCTGTGGAGCGGGGCTCTAGCACTAACGTTAACGGATTTGGCCGAGCACCGATAGAAACGGCGACGCTGCGCATACGTTAACTGCGAGGCCTATGACTTCTCGAGAGCGGAACTCTCTGTATGTTCTAGCATCGTTCTCGTGGTACTTTGATGACATACACGTATGTACAGCGCTCCAAAAACTTGAAAAACATATTTTCGCGAGACACGCAATAACGTGCTCGAGCAATAAGTAGGCAAGGGAAATGCTGCATCAGCCGACATATAGCAACTCAAGGCCGGGTGAACAGGTTTTGTTTCTCCCGCCGAGGCATTTGTTGTCTTATTTTGTACACGTATTAGTTGAGCAGACGTGCACGAGTGACCTGATTATTTCTGTACAACTTAGTTCTAGCTTTATAGTTGTAAATCTGTAACAGTATTTAGTGCTTTTGTGTGAATATAAAGTTTGAATTGTTTTGACAATTGGCATAGGCAAGTGACAGTAGATCTTGCTGTAGGCCTAATATGTTTGTGGGTATTAAACAGAATCTGTAGGAAAACACAAAGTGACCTGATTATATTGAGTCAGTTAACTTGGTTTGCTTTTTCCTATGGAGGATAAGCACCCACTGGCAAACACATAAACTAATGCCTGTGCCCACACTGTAATGTTGTCATATTTATTTGGTGAATTAAAATCTTATTAGTTTTCTGTTTGAATTTGTATTTGCATTTTTGTTTGTATAAAATGTCATTCAAGTTTGTTTACCTTTTACAGGTTGGACAGTAAAGGCAAGAACACAATACATGGACACTAGAAAATATGTAAAACTCAAAGAGCCATGTTTTTTGAGTTTGTCACTGAAGGTAAGTCTGTAAATGAAGCTATATTATACAGTAAATGCACAAAGTACTTTGATGTCTTAATGATTAATACAACATTTTGGGTAGTAATGAAGTTATTGTTTTACAGCAAAAAAAGCATTTGCCATTCGAGAACAGACACCTGTTAAGGTAACGGATGACACTTCTACAGAAGTGGACGTTGATGTATTTCCCGAACTTGTTGCAAAGGGGCATGTGCTTTAGTTTACATACTAATGATGGTAATTGTGTTTATACTTTTTTGGTCTTATTTTAAAATTGTGTGGATGTTTACATTTTTGCAAGTAATATTTTGATATACTGTATACAGATTCCACTTCTGTACATGAGTTGTCCCCCCTTCTGACTGATGGGAAGTCTGTCAGCAAGTCTTCAACCTTTACTGAATGCAATGAAAGCAACGGAACTTCTGCATTCCCTTCTAAGAGACCCAGACTGGATGATTCCAAGCTTGCAAAAGAGGTTGGTAAGACAAGGGATCTAGCCCAGCTTAAAGAATATGTTCTCCAGTTTATCAAAAAATGCTGTACTATAGACAATGTGTACATTGGTGTTGTCTGTTTAGACCATTGAAGACATCCTAAAGTGCAAACCTGGTGGTGTAGAAGTGATGCAGCACTATAAAGACTCTGGTAATATGTCAACATCCAAAAGAAAGGAGATGATTAATATATTGGTTGCACACATGACTGAAAAAGAAGGGTAACCTTTGTTTATTTAATGTGTTCATATCACTGTACTTCCAACTTACTCAAATGTGACCCTGCCTGTGAAACACAGATGAAGTTAATATTAAATAAATACATTATCTAGGTGCTTAACCCATGTTTGCTAAAGCGATCCAATCAGTTTGGGCTGAGAAAAAGACATAATTTTTGTAATATTTGTAACATTAATATTGCTTTGTCACCCCTTGTTACGCTCAGTGTACCAATAACAGTTTTTATAGGTGCTGTGCTATTGTTTTTACCCCAAGTAAACAGCAGAATAGACTAGTTTTTGGTTTCATGGTATATTGTTTATTATTGCAGAAGGATACCACTTAAGGCTACAAGAGAGATGCATGCCCTTGGCATTATTACTCTCTTTCCAAACCTAAAAGATCCTGAAGGGAAGACAGGCTATGTAAGTATCTCTGCTTGTTGTTCAAGATGTTTTAAACTTAAAATCGTAGCTTTTTTTAAAGTGTTCGTTTTACCCAAATTTGTCTCTTTAACAGGAACAATACTATGATGCACAGAGAGGCACAGGTTTTATTATGAATCGCCTAAAGACGGTTCAGAGAAACACTAGTTGTAAAAAGCCCTCTCGATCAAATGAGAAAACTTGTGGTCCTAGAATGGAGGAAAATATCTGCCTTACAGATCAGCTAACAGGCGATGATTGCCAGGAAGCGATCTCACTGCTTAAACACAGCTCTGATCGTGATATCATCTTCTGGAAGATGAAAGAAACTTTTCAGTACCGTCAGGAGATTGTAAAGGACCCAAAGAAGTCCATGTCCATCTTTCACATTTTTCTGCGATTCCTGGACACCAAGGGTCTGGTGAGTATTCAAGCTAGCTGATTGATTTTAGCTTCTCTGCTGCAACCTTCACCTAATGTGGACTATCCTGTTTTTTCTTCAGATCCATCAAGACTTTGCTTTGATGTTTGGCCTGGAAACAGCATCCAAATTTTTAGAGAAGTGGAATACCTCCTTCAAGGAAAATGTGATTAAGGAGGCAAAAACTCTAAATCCATCTGCATTCCTGCTACAGCTACTGAAATCTGCTAAAAAACAACGGAGACAACAGTAATGAAGGTAAAAGTACTTAACAGTTCTCTAGAAAATACTACATGTTAAATTTGTATTTATGAAAGCTAACGAAATGTGCTCTCTGTGTCCTGTAATTATAGAATGGGATAGTGACATAGCCTCCCTGCTTTTGCTGTTACACCTCCTTGCACCCCAACCCTCTGGAAGGAAGAGAGCATGCAAGATCAGTGTGAGAGATGCTGTTGATCGTCTCCTGAAATTTGAAAAGGTTAACTGATGTTCTGAATTTTTTCTTGAGCATAGTAAATATCCTAACTGTAAACCAAATCATAAGAATAGTGAACTGTTATAACTCTAAAGCATGCAGGATTTTTCTTTGTTTCAAAGATGTAATTTGCTCTTAAGAATTTAAATTTGTGGTAAATTTATGATGTTCTGATTTTAAATGTATGCTAGAATTTATGTAATTTTTATATTGTTATTAATCAGTCCTGCAGAAGTTTGGAGGAGCATCTCTCAGAGGTGGAGGACAGACAGCCCTATCTTCTGGCCACTGGACAAACCAAAGCAGATGTGCTCAAGTTCTACATTGTGGTCGACAAGAATCTCATACCCTGTCAAGCAAGTACTTCACTTGGAGCTTTTGATGAGCTATTTAAAGCTCATTTTGTCTTTGGTGCCCAATATGACCCATCTCTCAGCAACATGTTCACCTTTATCCAGACAACAGTCTACAAAATCCATCCTAGCACGTCCAGCCAATCATCACGCACTCGAGAGTTGAGAGCAAAACTGTTAAACAGTCTAATAGAAAGTACATGATGAGAAGATGTTTCATTTGCAAGTCTTTGCTGGGTACAAGCATTAAATTGTTTCGACACCTGAAGTTAGCTCATGGCATGTACCCTGGAAAGAAGCTGAGACTGATTTGTGCACAAGAGGGATGCAACTTACAGTTTATCACCTATTCTGGTTTTCGGAAGCATTTACATTATATCCATTGTGAAAATGAGGATAATGCAGAAAAGGATGCAGCTCCCAGCCATCAAACACAGGCTCCAGAGTTACCTTCTATTGAAGAGACAAATATTGACCATATATGTGAGACACCTGATAGCCCACAGCAACCTACAACCTCGTTTCAAAGCCTGGATATGTGTGCATCAATTATTTCAAAATTGATGGCAAGTAATGTACCAAATACTGTTGTTTCTTCAACAATAGAAAGCCTAGAACACTTCATCGATGATTTAAAGTGTAACCTCAAGGAAAAAGTCCTAAGCATTGTTTCACAAAATAATTCAAGCAGAGAAAGTTTAGAGAATGTTTGTGAAAGTTTTGATAATCCATTCAGTGCTCTAAATACAAACAACAAATTGAAAAAGTATTTCTATAGAAAGTGGGGTATAGTGCAGCCAGTTGAGGTGCCTTTAGGCATTAGGTATGACACCAAGAGAAATAGACAAACAGGAGCATATGAGCAACTCCCAGTCAATGATACATTTATTTATATACCAATACTAAAAACATTAGAATTTATTTTTAAGAAGTCTGATGTGTGTGTGATTTCATGCAGGACTGCACTCAAAGTGACATTTTTGAAGATTTCTGTGATGGAACTTATTTTAAAAATCACCCCTTATTTTCAAGTCACAGATTTGCTCTACAAATTCAACTCTATTATGATGATTTTGAAGCCGCTAACCCCTTAGGATCAAAAAAAGGTATTCATAAACTTGGTTGTCTATACTTCATTCTCCGAAACCTTCCACCAAAAGTAAATTCAACTCTAATGAACATTCATCTGGTGTCATTGTTCCATTCACAAGATGCCAAAAAATATGGAATAGATTCAATATTGAAGCCTTTTGTGGACGATATGAACATTTTAGAAACGGAAGGAATAAAGGTCCCTTTCTGCGAGATGCCTGTAAGGGGTACGCTTGCACAAATCACTGGTGATAACTTGGGCATTCACTCAATTCTCGGTTTTATGGAGTCGTTCAGTGCAAACTATTTCTGCCGCTTATGCTTGATTGACAAAGTTTTTTCAGAGGATGATCCACGGTTGATATTGAGAACAAAAATTCTTAAGGAACACTATGCTGATCTTTCAGAGGAACCAACTCTTACATCTTCACATGGAATTAAGCGCAACAGCATACTCAATACACTCTCATACTTCAATGTATCTGAAAACGTTGCTTTTGATATAATGCACGATATTTTAGAGGGTGTGGGTCAGTATGAGATGAAACTGCTCTTTGATTATATGGTTAAGAACAAAATAATTTCAAAAGAAAGCCTGCTCAACAGAGTCTATGCCTTTAACTATGGCCACATGGAAAGAGCAAATCGCCCAACTAAAATAAACTTGGACTGTGAAGGTAATGGCATTGGATTAAATGCTGCACAGACTCTTTGTTTTATAACAAACATACCGTTGATTTTTGGTGATGTTATTCCTCAGGGAAACCTGCATTGGTATTTGTTACTGTTGCTTTTGCAGATCATCAACAATGTGTTCTCACCCTCAGTCACAGAGGGTATGACTGTGTTTTTGAAACACCTCATTAAAGATCATCATCAGCTGTTTAAGGAGCTCTACCCATCCAAAAACTTAATTCCAAAACATCATTTTATGTTGCACTATCCTCGCTGTATTCGGAGAATCGGTCCATTGTTGCATGTTTGGTCAATGAGGTTCGAGGCTAAACACAAGTTCTTTAAGAACTGCATAAAGAACTTTAAGAATTTGACTGTGTCTTTGGCAAAAAAACACCAATTTGCTGTGGCCTATCACTGGAAATGTATGAATTACAATTCTCTGGAATCTGGACCAGTGAAGGTACATAAACTTTTGTGTTTGGATCATTTTGAAGAGATCTCTGAAAATCTTTGCATTGATTCTCAAACTGAAATTCGACATACAAAGTGGGTAAAATGCTCTGGAGCAGAGTACAAAGTTGGCCTTTTCGTGTGTTCTGATATTGTTGACGAAATGCCTGTTTTCAGCAAAATACTAAATATAATATTGCTCAGAGAACAAGTTTTCTTGTTGTTAAAAGACTGAGTCGACGTTTATTGAACAGGTCCATGCCTACAGATTATTTGACAAAGCATCTCATCATGTATGCACAGTGAACAAAGACAATTTAAGGAATATTTCTTTGTTTGATGCACAGATGTCCTATGGTGCCGACTCATTTTTCTACATAGTTGCAAAAAATGAACTCGTTTGAAACACTCATTAGAGATTTATGTGATTATTTAGCCTATAAAGGAATAGTATATTTTATCAGAATGAATGTGTATGTTCAAACCAGACACTGTTTAACATTGATGAGTTAGATGACATGTTAAATTGTTGTTGTATTTTCAAATGAAATATGTTATTACAGTATATGTTTACTTGTTAAAAGACTTTCTTTGAGTCAACTTCTATTGAAAATGTCCATGCAGATTATTTGACAAAGTATATCAACATGTACAGATGTCCTATGGTGCTGACTCATTTTTCTACATTTTTACAAAAAAATGAATTTGTTTTAAACTCAAAAATTTATATTTGTAAAGAAATTATCATAATGAATGTGTATTTTGATACCAGTGTTAAGATGATATTGCATTGGAGACTAATAGAGCTATTTTATTAAATTGTATGTTTGATATATTAAAATTAATAAATTTACAAATAAATTCATTGTCACTTGTTTTTTTGAAAAGTATCCTTTTTTAAATTTTATCTGCATTACTATTTTTAAATAAGTATTTACATTAAATCAACATTTTAAAAAAAATACACTGGGGTTGTGTGATTAAACACCATAAAGTGTTAAATGTATACTTATGGGTAATAATTTCTCAACACCTTGAGTGATTAAAGAAACACTATCATAGTGTTTGAATAATAAACACTTTTGCCAGTGTTGCTTTAACAATAGCAAAGATGGACCTGTATGTTCACCCGGAAAGTGATAAGTTTAACACCCATGGTGACAAATCTCCCAACATATTTTTGCTGTGTATACATTGCTGTTATGATATTTTGTGCACAGCCCTATTTAAAGCCTTGTTTCATGTGCCCCTTTTATATTTTGAGCACCTGCCCCTCCAAAGGTCTCTGCACAGCCCTGTTTGTGAGGATCAGTGGTGTTATGTGCATACGGGCACCAGAAGCTCCAAACAGCTTGTTCTTACAGAGGAACTATTTACAGATAGTGAATAATAATAAACAAATATTTTATTTATTATTATTAAATGAATGCAACAAAGATACATCCCAACACGCCTTTTAATTATTTATTTTATTTAATATGTATGTCAGACTCAGAAGTCAACAGGCTTAAAACGGGCGCTTTTATACATTTCGTGTTGAAACTCTTCCACCATCAGTCTGTGTGTCACCTTACTCTTCTTGTCAGTCATCTCTCTTCACGTGATAAATTAAATCTGATCTGTCATGTAGAGGTCTGCGCTGGACTATTTTAGGTTTTATTCCGCACTTACCCGCTCCCGCGATATATTCACTGTTTGTTCACATTTCTGATGAGAGATAGGCTAACAAATAAAAGTTTAGTCTGCAAAAAATTTTTTTTATTTTATTCCTCTTGTCAAGAGTCTTGAATTTATTGACAGAAAAATGTCAATAACATTTTGCTGCCAACACGGAATAAAGTGTCACAGAGAGAACAAAAGTTGTAATCCTTATTTGTATTCGTTTTGTCAGGATATCATTCGTTTAGGCTAACATTCAGCCTACAACACAATAGGAAAAACATGTAGGTTTAGCCTAATATATATTTTATAAGTCTTGTCAAAATACTAAATTAATTTAACATCTTGCTGTTAACACAGTGAAAAGTGCAGCAGAGAAAAACAAATAAATTAGACACAGTCTGTCATTTAAAATGATAGAATAAGCATAATACAAAAAAAAGAAAAAAGGAAAAACGAGTTGAATGTGCTTCAACTTTGCTCTATCCTTATTCTGCTCTGTCACTCATCACAACCTGCCTGTTCTGTTTGAGAGTCGTATATTATATCTGCTAGCCTGCTGAGCATCGTTACACATGCTGTGCTCAGACCCCGCAAATAAAACATGTGTGCAGCGCGTGCATAACGGTCCGAGTGCCGGCTGTACCGGTGCTCGATAAGAATAAAGCGCAGATATGCTGTTCTGAAAGGACGTCTGGGAACGGGATAATGTTAGACCACCACTCCCGTTAAAACTGCACCAGAGTTACCGACCGTTACCGCACTGTATTCTTGAAATTAATCCCGCAGTGTAAGAAATCTGGTCGGAACAGCAGCGGAAATGCAGACCTAGACTGCTGTGATGCAAGACCGTCGTCTGTTCGGTGCACTGCATTGAGCAGCAGCGTTCAGTTTTAATTTTAGTGTCCTCTAACTGAACAAAATTATTTTATCACTATAAAAAAAAAAAATCTAAACGATCGTCTATGGCGGCAAGCCTAATGCTTGGTACTTTTTTTTCCACAATAACTTGCATTTGGGAATGTGGATAAAACTTGTGCTGTTGAAATTATTAGCAACTTAAAAACATACACCAGCAACACATGAGAATGCATCAATATATTTATTAATATGCAAATAAATGTTTAAAGTTTCAAAATAAAACGTTAAACTATTGGCTGTAGCATTTATATCATAAATAAGTGGCCAAACAATACAGATTAAATGCAATTAAACATGAGATAAACAATGGTTTGCTAGTGATGTAAAATTTAACAACAATCGCTGGCATTTCTTATAATACATAAAATACGTAAGCTTATTGTTTATACATTTCTTAATGGATTTTAATAGTGTTGATCAGTAAAACAGTATGACTACTTACTTTTGATACTTTATTTCAACCAATTATTATTGCCTCATTATTACATGTATTTAATTCTTACTAAAAGCTATTGTTCACTTATCTTAATTAACAAAAATATATAAATAATTAAAATCTTTAGCAGATGATTAACAAAATATTAATTACTGACAGCCCTAGTTAAAACATTTGGAAATGAACCTGCATTGTCTTGAAATTTGTGATTAGAATAGTATTTTTCTGTCATATATTTTGTCATTGTGATTTCTTGAAAATAATAGGCTATTCAAATGACTTCATCTCCTGAAAACAATATTACATACAGTCTGATATTGTGAGCTAATGTATTCACACATTATATAGTCAACTGCTTTAATCAAAATTATTAACACCACCAAAAGTAAAAGCTCAGTATTATCAATATTATGTTTATATATTATAATTATTAATTGTGAAGTTGTAAAAGTAAATAGTTGTGAACATAACATAAAATTGCGACTTTGATGGTGTATAATTTGTCATTAATCTCCAAGAGAAAGAAAAAATAATTCAGTTTTTTTTATTATTATGTTTGTAAAAAGTAGAGATGATATTAATGACATACAATTTTGTATGCAATACACAATTCGTATCAAGGATATATTCAATGTCATCACAACACAGGAAAGTAAAATAAAAAAAGTTAAATGATTGATAAAGAAAATAAGAAAACTTTGGGGGAAAAAACACATGAGGGTAAGATATGAATTTACTGTGGTGGCAACATACTCCTCCGCAGTCCCGGCGCCATGGGCGGGCAATGGGGGGGCCTGGCCCGCCCTGTGAGTCACTAGTGCCCACCCTGGACGAGCCTGCTGAGTAAAGAAAACGTTGCACTATTCAAACATCAGTTATTATTTATTTACTGCACTGCGAAAAAGCGGAGATCTGTCTCCTCCAGGCTGTGCGCAGCGCGTCAATCCGAAAGGAGGCGGGGTGAAGTTACGAGCTTTCGCTGAGAGCTTGAGAAAAAAATTGGCGTTACGAAGTTTTATTGACAAGCTCTTTTTAATGATTGGCATTGGTTAAACATTTTTAAACCCTCTGATTTAAAATAACAATGACGAATTATAATAGAGATATGAAGTATGGATATTTTTTCACGGCACACCTGACTGTATGGCAACTGCATATTCTGCCATACTGAAACACCGCCCTTCACCTCCACGTCCCACCAACCACCAGTCCTTGCTTGTTGGCACAATTATTATTATTTTTATCATTAGGCTACTGTTATCAAAAGTTATCGTTTTGTATATATATATAACTCCTGAATAAAAAAAATGTGTTGGTTTGATTTAAAAAAAATGATTTTAAACGTATTTGATTGGTTTGTCGAAAGTGAGCGCGGAAATGTTTGGTTGTTTGCTAAGCATAGCGCTACCGCTTAACGTTAGTTGTAATTTTTTATCTGAGATGAGACAAGGTGAGGTTATGGTTCTGCTGTGATCTTTGAACTATTTTCGCTGCTGAAACAACAAAAACAGTCAATATTGCGTCTAAAATAGAAGTGACATAATATTAATTACCTGTTTAGTGAACTGTCATATGAAATCAGTGTCACATTTTTAATCGTGATGGTCGTGTGATGTTGCTTAACTGTATCATGTTATAAAAACTCCACATTTCTAAATTTTACTGCAGTATGTTAACTGAGTTTAACTAATTTTGTTAACTCACTTTGTGTTTGCTGCGCTCATTTGTTTCTATTTCTCTTCGAAAGAGGCAGCGCAGCCTTGTTAGCGTCATTACATTATGCACTATCGATCGCCATTTTAACTAAATGATGAAGAATCATCGCATTTTGGTGATTGTTATTGGTGTTTTAATCAGGATAGGCTACTTGTCCGCTCGGGCAAGTAAAATTCTCTTTCAGTTGGCCTTTTAAAAACTCCACTTGTCCCGGATAAGCGGACAAGTGTTGATGTCGAGCCCTGCAATGTGTGTTTAGACTGCTTCATTAGGCTATCCAATCTTTACGACTCTTCTGTTGTATTGCGTCAGTGGAGTGGTACGTCAATTCTTCCTCGTTTTTTGTCCATTTCATTAATAATTAATGATATTTTGCATTGTAATGAGGTTGATCTCATTTGTGCCCCCCTGAAAAAATGAAATGCCCGTCCGTGAATTTGTGTCTGGCGCCAGGTCTGCTCCTCCGGTATGGCAAGCCAAAAGGTTCAGATTTACGCTATAGATAGATCGCGTTTACATACAAAACGCCGTCAAATTCGGCGTTTAAAACAGTATTTGTATGGCAAGCCAAAAGGTTCAGAATTACGCTATAGATAGATCGCGTTTACATACAAAACGCCGTTTTTGACGGCGTTTAAAACAGTATTAGCGCCGTCAAATACGCCGTCCTGATAGCAAACGCCGTAAAAACCGCGCGTAACCCGTAAAAACGCCGTATTTAACGCCGTTCTGATTGCACAAAAGCGCGCGTTATTTACGGCGTTTTCCTTGTAGTATAATGAGCCACGCCCGCTGATTTCCACAGCCAGTAATATTGAACTGTTCTCACCCAATCAATGATCAATAGAACCAGACCAGACCAATTGATTAAATAGTAATTCACATCAAATTAAGATCATGGCAAGACGAAACTTCATTTTGCTTAATAAGCGGACATTGGAGGATTGCACTCGACAACTGACAGGAGATTTTGAATGTGCTCCAATCAACTTTATTGAGGTAAGGATCGTTTCTTCAGACTTGTTAAAATATTGCTGCCTGTCAATCTGTTCCTTAATTACCGTCGGCGCTCATTCAGCTTGTCAGCTCATTTAGGAGCGGCCACCGATGGTTACATTAAAGCTAACATACAGGCTTTCTGCTAGCTTTAATGATCTAACGAATTTTGGATAGTTTTTAATCCACGAATCGTTTTGTTAAGTTTTATGAACTTCTCTTAATAGTCAAATATTCTCCATATGATCGGTTTGATTAGGGGTGCTAGATAAGCGTTTTATAACTTCAAGTAACATATTTTGAATCTTTAAACTGTGTATTTGTCTTTTGTGTTTTTAAAAGGATCTAGTATAAAATAGCATGAATATTTTGGCACGTCCATAGCTTATTTTTAACGTCTACTTTTGGTTTTAGATTGGAAACATTGCAAAGAAGCCTTGAATGGGCAAGAGGGCGGCTGATTACTGTACCAGCAGCTGATCAGTTACTCCGTGACATGGGAGTATATAGCAGAAGTCACTGACAGAGAGCATGGACAACAAGGTGAGTGAAACATTAAAAATCATAATCAAACACACCTGAACAAGCTAGTCAATGTCTTTAGGATCACTAGAAAGTTACAAGCAGGTGAGTTTGAGGTAAAAATGTGTGGCACTCAAGGGCCAGAGTTGAGAACCCCTGTTTTTGAGGTAAACATTCCAGGATTTTATTAATTCAAGTGAACAGGGCTCAATATAGACCATTTGACAGTCCAAAATCCATGTTTTAAGCACAAGTAAGATTTTTATTTAAAAACAAAAAGCTCTGATGTCCATTCACAAGATGGTTTACTTCGCAATTCACAACTGTGATGTAGGAAAGCTGAGAGGGTCACACGTGATGTGGTGGCATTTATATATAAAAAGTGTGTATAATAACTGATCATTTTGCTAGAGAAGATGCTTAATAACCTAAACCAGGACTTTTGGAACATCAAAACTGGTCTAAGTTGAGGCCTGTTCACTTGCAATAAATGGAGAAAAGTGTTTTCTTCTGAAATCATATTTTCTGTTCTGCTAAAAAGGACATCTACATCAGTGGCGCTGAACCACGTTTCTGGATCCCACCCCACCAAACCAACACGGCACATCTTGCATGTCTCTTTTAATCAAACACAACTGATTCAGCCCATTGAGCGACTCCAAAACCTGAAAAGGGTGTGGGCTCTGTGAATGTGGTTGGGAAACAATTTATACATTATGGATGACCTGGGGGGTTGGTAAACAATGATGGAATTTTTATTTTTGGGTGAACTGTACTTTAAAAAAAATATTTTTAATGAAGTTTTTTTTTTTCTTCTCACCAAGGCTACATCTATTTGATACTGTACAAATGCTGTAAAACCAGTAATATTCTGATGTATTAAAACTTGAAATAACACTTCTATTTAAATATATCGTCCTGGAGGTGCTCCAACTCTGAAAAAAACCTCACCTGCCTGATCATGAAGACCTTGATTAGCTTGTTCAGGTGTGTTTGATTAGGTTGGAGCTGAATTTTGCAGGACATCAGCACTCCAGGAGCGACGTTGCCTATCCCTGGAGGGGATATATTACCGTTGATCTTAGTGCTGTGTTCGACACTATAGATAATAGATATATTATCTATTTAATATATTAAATATAATTTATTCCTGTGATTTTTAAAAGTTGAATTTTCAGCATCATTAATCCATTTGAGTGGAAGTATTGATTCAAGATTTTTTTTTTTTTTTATAAAAAATAAAATCTGCATTAATATGAATTATATATTGAAAATTAACAGTCATTATGTTTGTTCCAAGGAGTTCAATTTGAGTGGTTCCGTGTCATATTCCGACATAAGAGATGCTGCGCTCGATGAAATGGTTGCTGACTTCATGGCTGGGGAATGACCAGCTTGGATCTGAGGCTGTGAGGGCACAGTTACTGGCAGATGGGGTTTGGGTCCAGAGAAACAGTGCAGAGGAGTTTAGTTCAAATTGAACCTAGGGTAGCTGCGCTGCAATATCGCAAAGACCACAGAGAAGACTACAGTGTCGCTGGACCGAACACCCTGCGGCACCTTGATGGCAAATTGGCAACCATAAATTGATGAGGTAAATATACACAAGTAACGCAGCAATATAATTATTTATTTTTTTATAATACATGTAGCTTATAATTATTATCGGTGTTTTTTAGATGTACAGTACAAATGTTTAGAACAATACACATTTCTATTGTTTTTAATGATGTCTCTATGCCCTCCAAGGCTGCATTTTTGATAAATACTGTAAAAACATTAATATTGTGAAATAGTATTACAATGTTATTTTCATCTTCATTACTCCAGTCTTTAGTGTCATGTGATCCATCGAAAATCATTCTAATATGATGATTTGCATACTCAAGAAACTTTTTTTTATTATCCATGTTGAAAATAGTTGTGCTACTTAATATGTACGCTGATACCAATAATAACCGAGCAGCATATTAGAATTATTTCTGACAGATCATGTGACACTGAAGACTGTAGTAATGAAGCTGAAAATTCAACTTAGCATCACAGCAATAAAAAACACTTAAAAATATTACAGTAGAATTTTTTTTTTTTATTATAGTGAAATTCTACAATATTAATATTTTGCTATATATAGAAGCATGACACATTAAAACAAGTACTGTACAATTGTTTTGTTTGTCTAATGTCTCTCTCGTTTGTTTGTTTTGGTTTAGATGGAGAATTGTCATTCACAAGGGTATCAATAGCTGCAGCCGTCTTATAGTCTTCCTCCATGCCTTCAACAACAACCGCAGCAGTGTTGTAAAGCATTGCTTCTTAAATGCCTTGGCCAGATGTGGAGTGCATTCTAGGGTTAGGATGGATCATGGAGGAGAAAATCAATGCTTTCTGTGTTATGAACATTTTCAGGGGCTCTGGAAGAGGCAGTGCCATCAGAGGCAGGAGCACTCATAACCAAAGAGTTGAGAGGCTCTGGGGTAACATGACATGGACTGACTAATGTTTACTGCAAACTCTTCCATTTCCTGGAGAGTGACAGTATATTGGACGTAGTCAATGAAATGCACCTCTGGGCTCTTTATTTGTTCCATTTATATTAAAAAAATTGCTGTTTGGATTTAAGTAAATACTGGTATGGTATATATTTGGCAACAGTTCTCTTAACACTAACCCCTGGTTTTGCAGACAAGGCTTCAGCTTAGTCCCATGCAGACTAAAATGCATGTTTGAGCTGTTTTAACTGACAGAAACTTGCATTGACTGTTCTTAAATTGTAAATTAATGTGCATTTGATCAGATATACCTGCAGTATAAGATCGTGAGATGCATTATATGAATGCTTGGCTAAAGATATGTGTCTTTAATCTAGATTTAAACCGAGAGTGTGTCTGAACCCCGAACGTTATCAGGAAGGCTATTCCAGAGTTTAGGAGCCAGATATGAAAAAGTTCTACCTCCTTTAGTGGACTTTGCTATCCTAGGTACTACCAAGAGTCCAGAGTTTTGCGACCTTAGGGAGCGGGTTGGATAGTAGCGTGATAGAAGATTAGTTAGGTATGCAGGAGCTAAATCATTTAGGGCCTTATAGGCAAGTAATAATATTTTGTTACTGATACGAAACTTAATAGGTAGCCAGTGCAGAGACTGTAAAATTGGAGTAATATGATCATATTTTCTTGACCTGGTAAGGACTCTAGCCGCAGCATTTTGTACTATCTGTAGCTTGTTTATTGAAAATGCAGGACAACCACCTAGCAGTGCATTACAATAGTCCAGTCTAGAGGTCATGAATGCATGAACTAACTTTTCTGCATCAGAAACACTTAACATGTTCCGTAGCTTGGAAAGTTTCTAAGATGGAAGAATGCTGTTTTTGTAACATTGGAAATATGATTTTCAAAAGATAGGTTGCTGTCTAATATAACACCCAGATTTTTAACTGTAGAGGAAGTACAATTACATCCGTCTAGTTGCAAATTGTAATCCAAGAGATTCTGTGTACTGTTTTTAGGTCCAATAAGTAATATCTCTGTCTTATCTGAATTTAATAGGAGAAAATTACGGGTCATCCAATCTTTTATATTTTTAACACACTCTGTTAGCTTAGATAGTCTAGAGGTTTCATCTGGTTTTGTTGAGATATATAGTTGAGTGTCATCAGCATAACAATGGAAACTAATCCCGTATATTCTAATAATATTACCAAGGGGCAACATATATAATGAAAATAATAGAGGACCTAGGACAGATCCTTGTGGTACTCCATACTTTACTGGTGATAATTGAGATGACTCCCCGTTTAAACAAACAAAGTGGTAGCGATCGGACAGGTAGGATCTAAACTAGGGGTCGACCGATATGTTTTTCAGGGCCGATACCGATTATTACAGATCAAGTAGACCGATAACCGATATTTTGAACCGATATACGTGTCTGGTGTAAAAATGAAAATGAATGCCAAAATTAATAATAACAAGAGCTCTGACAAAAAACGTTCTTTAAATGCTTTTAAACATGTCTTTAATTCTGAAAACTGTTAATAACAACAACATTAAATAAACAGTAATATTAATAATAACATAAGTGCAGGGATCACCCAGAAGCATTCTGTAAACATTTTGTAAAACTTAAAGTAAACGTATTTAGCGTATTGTGTGATTTATTCTCAACAAAATTGGTAAATATTGTTGTAGTTGTATTACGTATATTCTACTGCACCACAGTAATATATTCGACTAAACCGAACTTTTATTTTGACAGGTTGCCATGAGGACCTTTTAAGTTTCTGTAGCCTATGTTTATATGATATGACGATCGTTTTACTCAAATGAAACGGTCAAATGCTCATGAAGTGACTCTCCGAGCAGTTCTGGGGATGTTGTTCATGTATTTATGTCCTCATTTAGTGAGACGGCAGATGCTGAAAACACCGCGAGCATCAGACGCTCTTGTATGTATGTATGTGTGCAGTAAATGAAACCGCACGTCTGTGTCATTCATTAACAGAGATGCAGAACATGCAGGATTCATATTTAAAGTGTTTTTGCGGCTTAATATTTATAGATACTAGTCCATAGCGCGAGTCGATTTAAGTGTACTGACCTACTTTTGATTAATTCATCCAAACTTCGACACATTCCATGACATTCCGCGTTATACGGTAAATTCCATTATATGACTGCATTCCGCGATTCCGCCTGCATTTTCCGCATCGCGGACATCATAGTGGATTGTGATTTATTGCAACGTCTGCTGCTGCCTTACCTTTGAGAGACAACTGATGCGTGATCACTGAGGCAGCTCCAGTTAGCAAGTGCTTTCGGTGTGAGACTGCCTTCAGTTTTCCGCGTTGATTGGTCGGACTCGTGACTCTACATATCAGATGAGCGGTGGGCGGAGATTGCTCTAGAGCAGGGGTATTCAACTAAAATGTACAGAGGTCCAGTTAGAGAAAATTTCTTGAAGCAAAGGTCCGGAAAATCATAATGTCTTACTATTTAGTATGATAGCTTATATATTTTATAGCTTTTATATATTTATAAGTAGCCTAGTTGTTGTTTCAGCATCTGCATGTAATAAATACCTGCCCGCCTAATCAAATTAATCCATAACAATTCAAAAACTTGTTGACAATATTTATTGTCATGTTACATAGAACTGAACATATATGTATGACTGTAGATATGTTTTTTTTCATTAACAAAATAAAAGTAGGGCTGTATTTCAAAATAAGAGAAAATAAATAAAATGTGAAAATTGTGTATGTTCAAATAAAGTGCTTAACTTCAGACAAATAAAATAGAGGAAAAGCTTGAATTTCTCATTTTCTGTTTTATATCTTGACTCAACAATCGCAACCATTTTACAAATAATTAATCTCAACACATCTTAACAATTGAACAGTTTTAGAATATCACCAGTTTCTACCCCTCTTATATCCCACTCCTCCACTTTTGGAGAACGCATTTGTTCCTTATTTTTATCTCCCTTTCTCCGTCTTACTCGCCTGTTTCTCAACTTTCTCCGGAGCAGTCGTCTGTATCTGTATCCTTTTGTTTTCTACATGTATCGCTATCTTTCTTTTTCTTTCTATCGTCTTTTCATGTGTTACTAGCCGCGAACTCTCTCATCTGTCTGCACTCTATCGAGTCGCAATATTTACCAGACTTGATTGGCTGAGTGGTATCACGTGGGATGGCTTAACTCGCATGCAATTGGTCTGTGCGTTTCCACTACCACTACAGTAAAGACAAAAGCTGCGCCGGTTGAAATAGAAGCGCCCTGCCAGGTTTTAGATAATAACCTTATATTTTGGCTGTAGGTCCGGGTCCGTGTGGGACGGCTTTTGGGTCCGGACCCGGACCGCGGTCCGCCTGTTAGTGACCTATGCTCTAGAGTGTTGTGTTGCTCAGACAGGCTACATCGAGCCAAATAGCGCATTTAAAAATTAAATAATTTCACATGTATTATTTATTCACCAATAAATGTCACCTGTAAATATTATGTTTGTTTGCATAATAAAAAATAAAATATTGGCAAATCTGTTTTGAAAATGGCCGATATCGATAATCGTAAAAATGCTTAATATCGGCGCCGATAATCGGCCAGGCCGATAATCGGTTGACCCCTAATCTAAACCATTTTAGAGCCTGCCCTTGAATACCTGTATAGTTTTGTAATCGATCTATCAGTATGTCATGATCTATAGTGTCGAACACAGCACTAAGATCAAGTAAAACTAGCAACGAGATGCAGCCTTTGTCTGATGCAAGAAGCAAGTCATTTGTAATTTTAACAAGTGCAGTTTCTGTGCTATGGCGGGGCCTGAAACCTGACTGAAATTCTTCATAGATATCATTTTTTAGCAAAAAGGAGCACAGTTGAGCAGACACTACTTTTTCTAATATTTTCGACATAAATGGAAGATTTGAGATGGGCCTGTAATTTGCCAGTTCACAAGGATCTAATTTTGGTTTCTTAATAAGAGGCTTAATAACTGCCAGCTTAAATGCTTTTGGGACGTGACCTAAAGATAACGAGGAGTTAATAATATTGAGAAGCGGTTCTTCTGCTACAGGTAACAACTCTTTCAATAGTTTAGTGGATACAGGATCTAATAAACATGTTGTTGGTTTAGATGCACTGATAAGTTTATTTAGCTCATCCTGTCCTATAGTTGTAAAGCAATGAAGTTTTTCTTTGGGTGCGATGAATGAAGCTGATGTACTAGACGCTGTAGAATCTACATTTGTTATTGTATTTCTGATATTATCTATTTTATCAGTAAAGAAATTAATAAAGTCATTACTATTAAAAGGTGAGGGAATATTTAGATCGGGTGACATCTGTTTATTTGTTAATCTAGCCACTGTGCTAAATAAAAACCTTGGATTGTTTTGTTGATTATCTATGAGTTTGCGGATATACTCGGTTCTTGCAGTTTTTAGAGCCTGTCTATAGCTGGACATACTATTTTTCCACGCAATTCTAAAGACTTCCAAGTTAGTTTTTCTCCATTTGCGCTCAAGAATACGAGTTTCTTTCTTGAGAGAATGGGTATAACTACTGTACCATGGCGCAGCATATTTTTCTCTAACCTTTTTTAATTTGATGGGGGCAACAGTTTCTAATGTATTAGAGAAGATAGTTCCCATGTTGCTAGTAATTGTGTCTAGTTCATCTGTATTTATGGGTATACAGAGCAGTTGAGATAAATCAGGCAGGTTATTTGTGAATCTGTCTATAGTGGCTGGAATAACAATTCTGCCTGGACGATAATGCGGAGCCATATAGTTAATATCAGTAATATGCAGCATGCACGATACAAGGAAATGGTCAGTAACATCATCACTTTGAGGTATGCTATCTATATCAGTTAGATCAATTCCATGCAATATTATTAAATCTAGCGTATGATTAAAACGATGTGTCGGCCCGGTGACATTTAGCTTGACACCAAAAGAGTTTATTAGGTCAGTAAACGCAAGTCCTAACGCATCATTTGTATTATCAACGTGAATGTTAAAATCGCCAACAATTAGTGCTTTATCAACATTAACCAATAGGTCTGAGAGGAAATCTGCTAATTCTTTTAGAAAATCTGTATATGGCCCTGGCGGTCTATACACAGTAGCCAGAGCAAGAGATAGGACAGATTTATTTTGCTCTGACAGTTTAACATTGAGCATAAGTATTTCGAATGAGTCAAACCTGTATCCTGTTTTCTGAGTAATATTGAGAATATCACTATATATTGTTGCGACACCGCCGCCACGACCAGTCTCACGAGGCTCGTGCTTATAACAGTAGCTTGGTGTAGATTCATTTAGACCAAAATAATAATTTGTTTTAAGCCAGGTTTCAGTCAGACAGAGTACATCAAAACTATTATCTGTGATTATTTCATTTACAATAACTGCTTTCGGTGTGAGTGATCGGATATTTAGGAGCCCAAGTTTAAAAAAATATTTTTTTTCATTTATTTTGCATTTTTCTGGTTTAATCACGATCAACTGCAAGTACCTTTATCATTTAAGTGGGTAGAACAAAAGTCATCATAGCTGTTATTGGAGAATTGGCTTACTAGTCAGATAGAGCGTAGCATTCTGGTGATGTTGTCCGACAGGAGTTCCGCACCGACTTTGCTGGGGTGCAGGCCATCAGCACGAAATAGCCTAGGACACTCCCAGAAAAGATTCCAATTATTAACAAAGAGAATGTTCTGCTCTTTACACCATGAAAACAACCATTCATTTAAAGCAAACAGTCTACTGAACTTTTCGTGTCCTCGTCGATACATGGGAAGAGGTCCTGACATGATGATCGTCGCCGCGGGCGATGTGCTGCTCGATCAGGCTCCTGAAGTCCCTCTTCAGTGTCTCCGTCTGCTGCAGCTTGGTGTCGTTAGCCCCCGCGTGAATCACAACAGCTGCAACGCTCTCGTCATCCTTCAGGATCGCGGGTATCTGCACAGAAACATCAAGAACACGAGCACCAGGGAGACAATGAGTGTGCACTTTACCTTCAGCTAACGTAGCACGGACATGCCGGACGATTGAGTCTCCGATGACCACAGCGTCACGATCAGTCTCGCAGAGAGGGGCGAAGCGGTTCCGGGATGAGATGTCGAAGACCGGAGGGGGAGAAGTCGTCGACCGGGGCCTGGATCGCGTCTTCCGCTGCTGCACCCAGGGTCCGTGGTTTCCCGGCGCCGGAGTAAAGGCCATCTGTGACGATCGCGTCCCGGGTGCACGGGGCCTGTGCAGAGAAACACACGGAGTAGAGGTGGTGGGAGTGTTAGCAATGCGCTGCATACTTACCCCGGACTTATGAGCGTCAGCCCGAAATGTTTCCAGCGTTGCTTTCCGTTTCCTCAGCTGGGCCTGTTTCCCAAGCAGCTCGTGGATCCGTCTCTCCACGGCCTCCAGCTCCAGCTGCACCGAATGCAGCTCGAACGTGTCCTCACCTGCACACAAAGGTAGACACAAATCCGCCATTAAAGCAAGTAACAGTGAAACAATTTGAAATGTGTGTGTGTGTGTGTGTGTGTGTGTGTGTGAAAAGGGGTATTAGCTGTGTTAGCGGCACCCGCGCTGGCTTTGCTAACGGGCTATAAGCTAATAGCGGACTCGGGAAATCAAAATAAAACGATAACAAGCCGCTCTGATTATTCTCGTTGCAGAATGCGATCGGGGATATATTCACACATTATAGAAACAAAAATTATTGTGTATAAAATCGGAATTTAAGATAGAAAATAGACGATAAATAATTGGCTTGACGGAGATTCAATTCAGAACATGCGGAAGTATATGCAAACCTTTGAGTTTAAATGTAGTAAATTAATTAATATTAGTGTAAACAATGTATACAATGGGAACCATTACACCCTTGTTAATAAATAAACAATCACTGTAATCAACAAATCTACTGTTGCATCAGGTTAACCACACGATGCAATCTGTTGTTGCAGGTTTATATTGAGTGGAGACAAATAAATCTTAGTATTGTCTGTGATTCACCACAAGAACCCGGAAGACTCTGTCATAAATGACCATATATGTGTGATGCCTCTGCTCAACTGGGTTGCCATTGGCTTTGGACTTCTCTTGGCACTCGCAAAACTCACTGTGATTGGACTATCTTTTAACCCAAATTAAAAAATGCTTAATGTTGCAAAGTACATTTTGCTGTTATCAATACGTCAGTAATAACTTCAGTTAACAATTAAGAGTTGCTCTTTCGTGAGACATCATCTCTTCACCGAGATCCTAACCCTAACCATAAGCACAACTTCATTGAACTACAAATGGGTTTTTGCATTCTATCGATAAAATGGCAGATGCTTATGGGTAATGTAGTTTAAAATGTTTAACAATGAAATTAGGAAAAATACTATATTTTTTTTAACAAAGGGATATCTAAACATGTTCATTATGCAAACATCTATGACATATTTTAGAGGCAGGCTGAAATTTGGTATTTTACTAAGAGCGCTTTTTTAAACACCTTTATACCATCTTTCCATTTATGTTTGAAAACTGTGTTCAACATTATTTATTAAACATAGCATAAGTAGTTGTTTTGCCAATTTTCTGTTTGATACTATAATCAGACTTTGATTTACAGCCATTTAAAAGGTTTTCTTTAATTTTTTTGCTCTTCCAGGGGTCTCTGCTGGGCCCCTGAGGATTGAAGGTCTGCAAAACATACACAGATATATTCTCATTATGGACAACAAACAATGTTGAGTGGAATTTATGTCTGAAAAGTTATTTTAGATTGTCTTTTGTTAACAACTTCAAGTCAGCAAGAATAGACCCCAAAGATCTTAATTTGGAATGGGCTCCATTTATTTAATTAGATCAAGAACAAGAATACAGTGCTGACAGTAAGCAAAGGCACCAAATTAAAAGACCAATACATATTGCTACACATCATTGTACTATTACACAAGGCCAATGTGTCATTCAGTAAGACCGGGTTCGGACAATGTGCAAAGTCATACAATTCTTGCAGTGCCAAGAATCATAACATAAAAGACCTTTAATTTGTAAAATTCTTGTAAGAAAATTATAATCTTTGTCCAAGTGTTGGACATCAGTAACATAGATGCTCATCTTCATTACAACATAGTACAAGATTCATGTTGATCTTTCCCTGCTAAATCATCCTCAGGTACGCATGAAATGTTTGTAGCAACTTAGTCCATGCAGTCTCTTCTAATGCCTCTTTCAGCCTTCCCCTTATATAACTAGACTCATTAATATGAACAAATGTTCATGTCTTAATTAAAATAGTCATGGAACTTATATGTATTGTTTACAAAATAAAATGGTGTATGTACCAAACACCACCCTTAAAACAGAATATTCACCATACTTTATTATCCAACAGCATGTGTAATACTTTATTGGAGGATACAGCATAAACACAGCTAAAGTAGCATATTACAAAAAAACATATTCAAGAGAAATAAAAATGGGTTGTTAAAACCATATTAAATTATATTATTCAGGTCACAAATGATGAAGCAACCCAAATGCATGTATGGTAAAATGTCTTGAGCATCATAGAATCACATTCAGTTTCCTTCTCATCATCAGAGCTCTACTGATTTTCTTCCTCCTGCTTGTCCATGTCCCCATCACAATCTTCTTCTTCCATGTCATGAACAATTTGCAGTTGTTATCCAGCATTCTACACTACAACTCATGAACAAAAGACGAGACCAAATTAAAACCAAATCACTTTATTGTCACAATACCATGAACGCAAGTGTACAGGTGGTGAAAGTATTTTGTGCAAACTCAGCAGCATGACAATATGGATGGCAAATATTGATTATATATGCAACACGTATATATATATATATATATATATATATATATATATTATATGGACTCAATACACATAGATAACAATATAAGTTAAATATTATACTATACAGAGAGCATGCAATTAAAACAATAATTAACACAATAATCACAGTACACATTAGGGCTGCACAATATATTGCATGAGATTGTTATGCGCATCGTCAGTAAAGAAAAATTGTCAGCCGGTTCTGTGATAATTAATACATCTCCATCACCTCAGCGATGAATCGCCTGCTATATTGAACGTGATATTGCGTAGCTTGTCGGTGAACTACGGCTCTGTGTATTAAATTCTGCTCCATTTGAAAAGAGTAGATGGAGATTTATAAATCATCACAGAACCGGCTTTACTGACGAAATGTGCATGACAATCGCATGCAATATATCATGCAGCCCTAGTACACATATACCTTTGCAGTGCACTACAGTATGAATTAGTGCAAACAGAACGTCAGGCTGCATATGAGGTTGGTGGGGTGTGTGTGCAGTTACTGGTATGAGTTCAGTTCAGTCTGATTGGCTGTGGAAAAAACTCGTCTTATATGCTGGTGCGGGTTCCGCTGATGGTAACGGTGTAAGCAGTCCATGGTTCAGGTGGCGGGAGTCTCTGATGGTCCTATGTGCTTTCCTCACACACCACCTGGAGGAACAAAATCATTTAGGGTGTTGTAAATCAATAAACGATATATAATATTATTTATAACTGTTGCACTGGACTTACCATTGATTCCTGTTGAAAGTTGTTGGAGGTATGGGCCAAAATAATCCCTTCACCACTGTCTTCCAGTTGTTCAGTTGTGAAGTTTCTTTTACGGGCCGTAACATCTGAGTTGTCGCAGTAGAGCTGTTCATGAATGAAGTCTTCACAGCAGATATCCGATGGGTTTAGACAGTAGTGCAGCAATTGGTGGCCATTGAATTGATATATTCATCAACTGGCTTCATCCTTCTTCAAACAAACAGACAAAACAATATGTCAACAATAGCTGTAGATAAATAGTGTTGTTGAATATAGGTGCAGGTGTCAATACTCACCATATTTAGTAATTTCCTTCCCAAATTCCAGAAATGATGCACAGATTATTTGATCATTCTAGCAGCTATGAAAAGATGTATCTGTGAAAAATTATAACTGCTGACTTGAAGAGTCCTTTGAGAGATAAACGTCAAATGTTGTACAACATTAACTGCATTTCTTGAATACAGACTGTGACGAGTGGGGCGGGGCCGAGAGCCGTGGGAACGGAGCGAGGCCGGTGGAGTAAATGATAATGAACAACACCTGTGCCAATCACCGGTCTCGAGTCCCACGGAGGAGCTTCGGACGGAATAAAAGGAGGAGTGACGACAGTGGAAGACGAGAGAGGACCAGGCCTGGATTTTAGTTTGTGTTTTGTGTGCGGCAGTCGTCCGTGAGGGGCTGCCACTTTTCATTTGTGTTTGTTTATTTTTTTTTTTTTGACGAGCCACAAAAATGGTGTTTAATAACACAAAATAAAACTTTTCACACAACGTAAACAAGGCTCTTCTTCGGCGGCGTCTCTCTCTTCTTCGGCGGTCATTCTCTTGCTCTCGGACTGCATCAGCTCTCTGCTGCTCGACCCCCGCCTCCGGCAATCACTGGAATCAGATACAGGTGTTAATCATTATTCACTTGCCCACTGATTCCCCGCTCGTCTCCGAACCCGCTCTCCCCTTAGCGCGTTCTGCCTTTCCACGCCCCCCTCGCCACATACCCCCACCGCCCGTCTCAGGCCGGTGAGCCCTCCGGCCTGCAGCCCCCCCCCCATTCCTGGAGAGGAAGTCAGCTACCGCCATCTGCACCCCCGGCCTGTGGACCACCTTGAACTTAAAGGGCTGGAACGAGGGGACGTCGGTGGGGTTAGCCGCGGTCGTTTCGAACGAGGATGATCTCAGACCAGAAGCAGCACTCAAAAACCATCCGTTTGCTCTGGTCTCCGGGGGGGATCACCTCTCGCCGCGGCAGCTCACCGACTTGGCCCAGTTGCAAGCAGATTTTGCAGATGTGTTTTCACCCCTGCCCGGTCGTACGGACCTAGTACAGCACCATATCGAAACGCTCCCGGGTTTCGGCACCAATGTAACGAAGTTGATAGATACGGGAAGGAGGCGGGAACCGGCGAACATTTAATACACTTTAATAATAAAATAAACAAACACAAATGAAAAGCGGCAGCCCCTCACGGACGACTGCCGCACACAAAACACAAACTAAAATCCAGGCCTGGTCCTCTCTCGTCTTCCACTGTCGTCACTCCTCCTTTTATTCCTTCCGAAGCTCCTCCGTGGGACTCGAGACCGGTGAGTGGCGCAGGTGTCGTTCATTATCATTTACTCCACCGGCCTCGCTCCGTTCCCACGGCTCTCGGCCCCGCCCCACTCGTCACACAGACATACCAATGAAAATGTGCAAATGTTTAGCTCTCTGTCTTTTCTGTTTGGGCACAAGAAGACCACGTTCCTTCCTTTTTCCCAACAGTACTGGTTTGACTGGCTTGCTGTGATTGATTTTCTTTGTGTTTTTGGTCTTCCATTTTGGCTGTAAAATAAGACAATATCTATTGACCCCATGTTTAATTACTGATGATGGTTAAACATATAAGTTAAGACAGATATAATTAAGTTAATTCACCAAAATATTCATGACATAGGATTTGATGAAAAAATATTGATTATAATTTGATACAAACCTTACCTGCTGATCAGCTTGCTGGTTTATTTACATCCATCTTTAATGAGTCCCTTGCTACCTCTGGGAGGTTCCCACCTCCTTTAAAAAAATCTGTCATCATCCCTGTGCCTAAGAACAGTAAACCCTCTTGCCTGAATGACTATCGTCCAGTTGCCCTCACATCGACAGTCATGAAGGTTTTTGAGAGACTATTAAAAAACCACATTTGCTCCTCCATCCCTGCTACTTTGGACCCTCTTCAGTTTGCCTATCGGCCAAATAGGTCTACTGATGATGCCATCTCTCAGGTCCTGCACTCGTCCCTCACTCACATTGACAGCAAAAATGGCAACTATGTCAGGCTGCTTTTCATCGACTATAGCTCCGCTTTTAATCCCCACCAAGCTGGCTGTTAAACTCTCAGACCTCGGCATAACCTCTTCACTTTGTGACTGGATTCAAGATTTCCTCACAGTCAGACCACAAGTGGTGAAAGTCAGCCAGTTCACCTCCAACTCCATCACCCTGAATGTAGGAGCCCCACAAGGCTGTGTCCTGAGCCCCCTGCTATACCCTCTCTACACACACGAGTGTGTCCTCTCACAGCTCCACTTCCATTGTTAAATTTGCTGATGATACTGTGGTTCTGGGCCTCATTTCCAACAATGATGAGACCGCATACTTGGATCATGGTGCCAGGACAACTGTCTCCCTCTGAATGTGAACAAAACTAAAGAGCTTATCGTTGACTTCAGGAAGAGACAGCAGCGGCCCTACACTCTTCTTATGATCAGTGGGACTCCTGTGGAGAGGGTGAGCAGCTTCAAGTACCTCGGTGTAAACATCTCAGAGGTCCTGACATGGACTACACAAATTCAGACTCAGGTTAAGAAAGCCAGGCAAAGACTGTACCATCTGCGACAGCTGAGGAAATTCAGGGTCTCACCAGCTATCCTGAAAACTTTCTATTCAGGAGCCATAGAAAGTGTACTGACAGTGTGGTATAGTAATGCCACAAATCAGGACTGCAAAGCTCTACAGAGAGTCGTGCGCTTGGCTGAGCGCATCTCGGGGTCTGCTCTCCCCTCTCTGCAGGACATCTACCTCAAACGCTGCAAAAGCAGAACTGCAAAAATCCTCAAAGACTCAAATGACCCCGGTAACCATCTTTTCTGTTTACTGCCATCTGGCAAGCGCTTCAGGTGCATGATGGCAAAAACCGAGAGTCTGAGGAGGAGCTTCTTCCCTCAGGCCTTCAGGCTCCTTAACACAAACTAAGTTTCATAAACATTTACAAGACTCATTTACTAACTGTAAAACATTCACTATTCCCATCATCCGTATTGCTGCTACATGTATATACCCGGTACAACCCGTTTGCACATCCCTCTTGCACATCCCTGTTCATATTACTATTTATTAAGTCCCTGTATAGTTTTGTGCACATCTTATTTGTTTTGCACTTTTTATTCTATTGCACATTTTACTCTTTATTTCTCTTTTTTTACTTTTTTTTGCTCTGTCCTCTGAGCGGACCTGACTTGATTTACATTTAACTTCTGAGTATACCCTGTATAATTTAGTATGTGACGAATAAACAAACCTTGACCTTGATCTTGACCTCATCATGACAAGAACTTGCAGATAAAACTGGAAAAGGCCATCATGCAAACTCTCAGTTTCTACCTTACAACAGAGCAAAAATAATGTGTGGGTGAGTGAGGAAGTAAAGGAATAAGATGAAGCGAAATAGGCAGAGAAAGGCAAAATTGTGTGTTTAAGTTTAACGAAATTAGAGGAAAAAGGTTTTTAGAAAAAGCTGTAAACATGACTACATGCTGCCAATATTGTTGTAAGCAGTTTAAAGGCCTCATTTAGAATCCACACCGCAACTATTTAACATTTAATGACAGAGTAACAATATCATTAGAATCAATTTTAATTTTCTTTTAACATCTAAAATGACAAGAGGAAAAATATAATTGGAATAAACTTTCCAGCTAATGAACAATAAAAACAGCCAATCAGGATCCACCTGACTTCAAATAGCTTGAGCAGACTTGTGGCAGACAACAACTTAACTGCAGCGTGTATAATAATACATTGAACTTTATAATTTGTTGGTGTGGATGCCAAAATTCAGTAGTTCTCATTATAGTTATTGTTCTTGGCGTGAACAGCTTTAAGTGATCTGATCAAATCAAATCACTTTTATTGTCACGTCACCACAGCACAAGTGCCTTGGTGAGTGAAATTCTTACGAGCGTGCTCCAGACAGTGCAAAAAAACAACAACAACAACAATTTACATATGGACAGTACGTATTTACAGACGGTACAGAAGACAATGTGCAAAATACACATACATATACTCAGTACACACAGTGTACTAAAAAGACATACTTAGTTATCAATACACATTATACACCGTATGTACACATCTATACATAGTATTATGTGAAGGTGCAACAGATTATACATTTACAGCAGATGGTTGTGTAACAGATAGTTGTGCAAAGGTGCAACAGATTATGCATATGCAATGTCGTGGATGTGTTTTGTCCAGTGATAGCAGATGTGTTAGTGCAGTGTGTGCGTGTAGTCCGGTAGAACTGTGTTAAAGTACAGTGCATGGCATGTTGTGTGAGTAGGAGTGTGATGTAGGGTGAGTTATTTCTGACTGTTCATTAGCCTGATAGCCTGAGGGAAAAAGCTGTCCCTCAGTCGGCTAGTGTGGGATCGGATGCTGCGGAGACGTCTTCCTGAGGGCAGCAGAGAGAGCAGTCTGTGGGACGGGTGGCTGGAGTCTTTGATAATCCTCCGGGCTTTCCTTGTACACTGCCTGGTGTAGATGTCCTGGAGGGAGGGAAGCTCACCTCCAATAATGTGGCGGGCAGTTCGCTCGACCCTTTGCAGAGTTCTGCGGTTGCCAGCGGTACTGTTTACAAACCAGGCGGTGATGCAGCCGGTCAGGATGCTCTCCACAGTGCAGGTGTAGAAGGATCTGAGGATTCTGGGGCTCGTTCCAAACTTCCTCAGCCGTCTCAGGAAGAAGAGACGCTGATGTACCTTCTTCAGCACTGCATCTGTGTGAGCAGACCATGTGAGATCCTCGGTGATGTGAACGCTGAGGAACTTAAAGCTGTTTACCTGCTCCACAGGTGTCTTGTCGATAGTGATGGGTGTGTGTACTCTGCTCTGTCTCCTGTAATCCACCACCAGCTCCTTGGTCTTGTCGATGTTGAGTGAGAGGTGGTTCTCCTGACACCATTTAGTCAGGGTACTCACCTCCTCTCTGTAGGCCGTCTCATCGTTGTCGGTGATCAGGCCTATCACCGTTGTGTCATCAGCAAATTTGACGATGACATTGGAGCTGTGTGTAGCTGTACAGTCATGTGTGTACAGGGAGTACAGGAGTGGGCTGAGGACGCAGCCCTGCGGTGCACCAGTGTTGAGGGTCAGGGGAGATGAGGTGTTGTTGCCCATTCTGACCACCTGACTTCTGCCTGTCAGGAAGTCCAGGATCCAGCTGCACAGAGATCTGTTAAGTCCCAGAGTCTGGAGCTTCACAACCAGTGTGGCAGGCACTATGGTGTTAAATGCCGTACTATAGTCCGCGAACAGCATCCTCACATAGGTGTTCTTATTTTCCAGGTGGGAGAGAGCAGTGTGCAGGGTGAAGGCAATAGCATCGTCTGTGGAATGGTTACTGCGGTATGCAAATTGTAGTGGGTCCAGTGAAGCAGGCAGCACAGAGCAGATGTGTTCTCTGACGAGCTTCTCAAAACACTTGCTGAAGATGGGGGTCAGAGCAACGGGCCTCCAGTCGTTCAAGCATGTGATTTTATTTTTCTTTGGTATGGGCACAATGGTTGATTTTTTGAAGCATGAAGGAACCACAGACAGAGAGAGGGACAGATTGAAAATGTCTGTAAAAACGCCGGCTAGCTGTAAAGCGCATGCTTTGAGCACACGGCCTGGTATGCCATCCGGGCCCACGGCTTTACGGATGTTCACCCGTTTGAAGGATCGGGTTACATCCGCGACAGAAAGCGAGAGTGGACTGACCTCTTCTGCAGCAGCCGTGTGAGCGCTCTCTGTGTGGGCGGTGTTATCAGCCTCGAAACGAGCATAAAAGGTGTTGAGCTCGTCCGGTAGAGAGGCGGCAATGTTCACAGTAGCTGGTTTATTCCCTTTAAAGCCTGTGATGTTGTTAATGCCCTGCCACATGCTTCTTGAGTTGTTGTTGTTGAAATGTTCTTCAACTTTGTTTTTGTATTGTCGTTTGGCTGCTTTGATGGATCTCCTGAGATCGTAACTGGCTTGTTTCCGATCGTCAGTGTTTCCGGATTTAAAGGCAGATGTCCGCGCTGACAAGGCTGATCGAACATCGCTGTTAATCCACAGTTTTTGGTTGGGATAGATACGGATTGTTTTTCTCTGAACTACGTCTTCTATACACTTCCTGATAAAACACGTGACCGTATCTGGATACGCCTCTATGTCGTCATCAGACGCTGCCCGGAACATGTCCCAGTCCACGTGATCAAAACAGTCCTGCAGTATAGCGTCCGATTGGTCCGACCAGCATTGATATGTCCTGAGAGCGGGTGCTTCACGTTTCAGTTTCTGCCTATAAGCAGGCAGAAGCAGAACGGAAGAGTAATCCGATTTGCCGAAAGGTGGGCGGGGGAGGGACTTGTATGCATCCCGGAAAGAAGTGTAACAATGGTCGAGTATACGATCTCCACGCGTGTTGATGGTGACGTGTTGAAAGTATTTTGGAGCTATTGATCTGAAGTTGGCTTTATTAAAGTCCCCCGTGATAATAAAAGCTGCATCTGGGTGCGTGGTTTCCTGCTCACTTATATTCCCGTACAGTTCCCTGAGTCCCTGGTCTGTATTGGCTTGAGGAGGAATGTAAACAGCCGTGATTATGATTGCTGTAAATTCCCTCGGTAGCCAGAATGGTCGGCACAGAAGCATATGAAATTCCAGATCAGGGGAGCAGAAGTATTTATTAGAGTGTAAGTTCCTTTCATTACACCACGAGTTGTTGATATAGAAACAAACACCCCCGCCTGTGAGCTCCTTTGCTCTATCCGAGTGGTGCATGGAGAAACCCGTGAGCTCGATGGCTGAGTCTGGAACCATAGCAGACATCCAGGTTTCTGTGAGGCAAATAACGCAGCAGTCCCTTGTTTCTCGTTGGTATGAGATGCGCGCCCGCAGTTCACAGAGTTTTTTGTCCAGTGACTGAACGATAGCCAGCAAAATTGTTGGGAGAGGAGGTTGGAAAGCACGGTGTCTCAGTCTGACGAGAATGCCAGCTCTCTTTCCTCTTTTTCGGCGTCGGCGGCGTTTCCTCGATTGCGCGACCCAGACAAAGGGTTCAGATGCCGTGTCTGTGAACAATCCACCGGCATTCAAAAACTCAAAGTCCGGTTTGCGTTGCGCGACGGAGGAACCAATGTTTAAAAGCGTGTCTCTATCGTAGACAGTTATACTAACAACATCTAACATGTAAAACAACAAAAAAACTAATAAAACATACGAAAAACGGCAAAGTATTCCCGGAGCTCGCAACACGGCGGCCATACTGGGCACCCTCTTGAAATGTTTTGGCCAAAGTAACTGAAGATATGATCAGAGGCGTAGCAATGGGGCAGGCAAGGCAGGCAATTGCCTGGGGCCCCGTATTTTGAGGGGGCCCCCGACAGCTGACCATTTGAACAATCTGGATGTGTTTTCTTTTTCCTCTTGATGCGTCGGCCGCCGTTTCCAAACTGGCACAGCACTTACTCGTGCATTTACTGGGCTATTTTAAACATGAAAATGACTTATCCATCTGGCAGCCAAAAGCGGAAAAAAGCAAGGAAAGGAGGAAACATGACAGCGGTAAGTTAAGTGATGGAGATAAGATTCACTTAATGATAATTATGTGACAAACATATGTGTTTGTTGTTAATTCCAGCTTATTTTCATTTAATTATTTGCTATATGAAATACTAGTCCAATTACTTATAGGGTTACTGGAAAACAGGTTAGCTAGGGTTGCACTTAGCAGCAGCATGTATTATATAGCAATTAGCAGGTATTACTATAGGCTTCAATATAATAGGTGGTACCGGAAAAGACGCGCAAATCACCACTTGGCAAGTGTCGGTACTGTGTCTTGCTGCCAGTGGGGAGCTCACGAAACAATCTAAATAAATATCATTATATTTACTTGGTTGACATTTTTTTATAGCTCTTATACATTAAATTAGTTGAGTTAACATAATTAGATGTCAACAAACAATGAACAAATAGTTAATAAACTTTAAATTAAATTAAAAATATTAAATTAAAATGATAATCATATATTTCTGCATGCAGGAGCATTACTTAAGTTTCTGTCACTCACCACCAGATTCCCCAGTCCCTCCTCCTGACAGTGAAAATGGTAAGTTCAGTGTCAGATATAGTGTTACTTACTATATCAATAGATTTACTTGCATTATCCAACTCTTCTATTAAATTAGTTAACGTAGCTAGTTGATAAACTAATAATAAATAATACATTAAGATGATGATGATGCATTTTATTTATGGCGCCTTTCTAAACACCCAAGGTCACCTCACAAGCAAACAAAATAAAAAATACAAGTCGCTGCAAAACAGCAAGAACACACAACAAACTCTGCACATATACAGGTAAAGCGCAGTAGAGACTCAATAATACATATCATAAAAAAGCCTGTCTAAAATATGTTTTAAGACGTGTTTTAAAAGTCAGCAAGCAATTGCTATTGCGAATATCAAGGGGGAGGGAATTCCATAGGCGGGGGGCAGCATAGCTATAAGATCTGGCACCCATAGTAGTTAGTCGAATCCGAGGTACCACAAGAGAAATTGAAGATGAGGATCTAAGAGCACGTGAAGGGGTGTAGACCTGAAGAAGTTGATTAAGGTATGGAGGTGCAAGATTATTAAGTGCCTTGTAAGTAAGTAGCAAGATCTTAAACTCTACTCTATACTTTACTGGAAGCCAGTGCAACTGCTGAAGAACTGGAGAAATGTGCTCATTAAAAGGTGTTCTAGAAAGAACACGAGCTGCAGAGTTCTGAACCAACTGGAGCTTATGAAGCAATTTAGCGGGAACACCAGTGAAAAGGGCATTACAGTAGTCTATACGTGAAGTAACTAATGTATGAACAAGAACTGCTGTATTATTGGTAGAAAGAAAGGAACGGAGACGATTAATATTACGTAAGTGGAAGTATGCAGTCCGCGCAATACTATTAATTTGAGTTTCAAAGGATAGTGTGCTATCCATGACAACACCCAAACTTTTAACCTGTGAGGAAGGAGATATTACATTATTGTCAATGAACAAAGAAAAACTATTTGATTTAGATAAAACAAATCTAGTGCCAATAAGTAGGGCCTCAGTTTTGTTGCCATTTAGCTTCAGAAAATTAGCTGAGAGCCAATGTTTAATTTCATCTAAACAGCTGGATAAAGATGGTGGTGGAAAAGAACCAGTGGGTTTGGCAGACAGGTAAAGTTGGGTGTCATCCGCATAACAATGAAAATGAACACCATGTTTCCTCAAAATGTAACCAAGAGGGAGTATATAAATAATAAAAAGAAGCGGGCCCAGAATAGAACCCTGGGGAACCCCAGTGGTAACTGTTGATATTGATGATCTAAAACGTTTTAATTGAATGCATTGAGTACGTCCAGAAAGATACGACCTAAACCAAGACAGAGGAGTGCCAGTGATCCCAATAGAAACCAACCTGTCAAGAAGTATCTCATGTGAGACAGTATCAAAAGCAGCAGTCAAATCAAGAAGAACAAGTATAGTTAAAAGCCCAGAGTCAGCTGCCAACAGCAGATCATTGATTATTCTGACAAGAGCAGTCTCAGTGCTATGATGAGGACGAAAACCTGATTGAAATTCTTCATACAAATTATTATTAGAGAGATGTTCTTGAATTTGAATTGCAATACACTTTTCAATTATCTTAGAGATAAACGGTAAGTTTGAAATTGGGCGGAAATTATCAAAGTTAAATGGATCGGCCCCAGACTTCTTAAGTATGGGAGTAATAATAGCAGATTTAAAAGATGACGGTACAGAACCAGAAACAAGTGAAGCATTAACAATTTTTGTAATCAATGGCGACAAAGCTGGTAAACATGCTTTCACTAAAGAAGTTGGTAGAGGGTCTAACTGACAAGTTGAAGATTTAGATTTATTTATCAGACCCACTATCTCTGAAGCAGTTGGTAGTGTAAAGGTAGAAAAAACAGAGTGGGGAGGTGCGTAAGAGATAGACTGGCAGGAATCATGGTGGAATGTACTATTTAGTAATTGCTGATGTACATTTTTAACCTTAGACTCAAAAAAAGTCATGAAACGGTCACATAAATCAGTGGAATACATATCAGATGGCAAAGAGTCAGGATGTCGCAAAAAATTGTTTACCATCGAAAAAAGCAATCTTGAATTGCCATTGCTGTCTCCAATTATGTTGGAATAATAAACAGATCTGGCTTTGAACAGTGCATTTTTGTAGTTTTGAATATGTTCAGCATACATCTCTTTATGAACAGTAAGGCCAGACCTAACGTACAAACGCTCTAACCTACGACCTTTAGTTTTAAGTTCACGCAGTTCAGGTGTAAACCAAGGAGCTGAATGTACAAATGAAACAGTTCGAATTTTCACAGGTGCAAAATCATCTAAAATCGTAGTCAGACCATCATTGTAATATGAAACCAGTTCATCAACAGTGGAAAAATCCGATTTACTGGAGAAGATGGCAAGTTCATCAGCAAGAGAAGGCACATCGATGTTCTTAATATTCCGAAATGTGATCGGGCGACACGGATTTACCTTAAAAACTGCCAGTCGGGCACAAAAGGACACCAGAAGGTGATCTGATATCGACAGATCAGAAGCAGTAAAATGAAAAGGTGTTATACCAGAACAGCAAACAAGATCAAGAATATGCCCCTTAGAATGAGTTGGCAGAGTATTAAATTGCTGCATACCAAAGCAATCCAAGCATGATAAAAAGTCACTTGCAAATGCATTACTGGCATTGTCTATATGAATGTTAAAATCACCCAACATAATAACATTTGGAGACATAGAACATAGATAAGTTAAAAATTCAGAAAGTTCAGTTAAAAAGGCATTATTGCTTTTGGGAGGGCGGTAAATGGTAGTGAGGATGGTAGGAATCGCCCCACCAATTTTTAAGGCAAGTGATTCAAAAGAAGAATATGCAGGCAGAGTTAACTGAGATAAGTTCAATTTCTCTTTATAAAGTATCGCTAGCCCCCCTCCCCGTCCCATACTACGGGATTTACAGACATAACTATATCCTGGGGGAACAGACTGGTTTAAGTGAAAGAAGTCAGCTGATTTTTGCCATGTCTCCGTTAAACAGAGAAAGTCAAACTTACGGTCAGACAGCAGATCGTACACTAGAGGTCCTTTAGTGGAAAGTGATCGTATATTAAATAATCCAAAGGAGAAATTGTTTTTACCAGAATCGTTGTCAACCGATCTGGCCAAGTTGGTTAATACGCTGGGATCAACAGCCCGTGTAAGCCTACTCGCCGAGCGTGGTTTAGATGACCAAAAGGACCGTATCTGACTTGAGCCATCGAAGTTATAACTCCGCCGAGACCCACGATGTATATATTTCCGACGTGGTATGAACACAATATCCGAGGGAAGATGTAGAGTTGATGGAGAATTAAAAGGATGCAAACGGAGCTGAATAAGTTCCGCCGCCGAGTATTGGGGCATCATCCATACCACAGAATGGTATACAGCAGAAAGGATGATAAAGATGTAATTCATCCGCACCAGTAACTCAATAATCTTCATAGTTGTTCCCGTGACAGAGGTACCACGAAGAAACAGGTCAGTAACCAGCAGGCAGACCAACAACCGTAGAGAGCATGAACACGCAGATCAACCAGCTTACAGAGCCGCCGAATCAGTGTAGATACACAAATCAGTGTGACTCCTTAAAACAGTTTAAAACAGTCCATAAATGTATTCATGCATTGATAAGTGCATGAAAATTTACAAACAGTGAAAAGTTTAAAATTCTCTCCCTAGGCAGCGGCAGCTAACAGCGCCAGCGTTCACCCGGAAGTGAGGTTCCATATATTGCTATAAGATGCTAACCATATATTTCTATAGGAATATTGCTTAAGTCCCTATCATCACTGCCTCAGACAGAAGATACCTCAGTCCATATGAAGGTCTTTGAATATGGAGGACACAGTGACAGCATTTGCTGTAGCTAAGGCTCGTAAGCACCATTTTTAAGGTGATAATCCGTTACTGTAAATATGAAGATTGTTCAGTATCTTCAAGATTGTATTGTACATTATTGTATCTTCTGCCATGATGATGATTACAATTTTGTTAAAGAATAAGTACATTGTTTAAAAAAAATAAACAATTTATGTTATAGTATGTGTTTTGACTACTTTTTGTATGTTGTATAAATATATATCTAGGTAACAAAGATATATTAATAAAATAATATTTTAGAAGGGCCTCATCTATTCATTTTGCCTGGGGCCCCCACTTCATCTTGGTTCGCCTCTGGATATGATTTGTCACATGACAAGTTAAACTAGCATTTCCAGACTCATGCTTCTTAGACAGATGTGTTCAATACAAATCAACATGGACAGAAAGGCAGAATGTGAGGTGTGGACTGATATCATGTTGCAACGGGAAGAGATGACACCAATTAGTAAAGGTTAATAAATAATCTAATGGACTTAATATAAACTTTATGATTTAAACACTCAGACGACTTATAATGGGCACAATCTGCATGAGAGTTGAGGCAATGACAGCAAAAGAGTAAAAGTCCTAGAACTTTGTACAATATCATATTAATTTGCTGAAGTTCTATGAATTATTTCTACTTCGGCGTAACACATTGCTGGAGGGTCTTCCTGACGGGCCGTGGGATATGTAAACCAACGTTTAAGGAACATCATATGCTGTGCAAAATGTAACTGCCGTAAAGTTCAGTCAAATTGATTTGATTCAGTTCGGGACTTCAGAGCACAGAGCGCGATTCATTTGAATCAGTTTGGGACTTCAAAGCGCAGAGCGCGATTGATTTGATTTAGTTCGGGACTTCAGAGCACAGAGTGCGATCCATTTGATTCAGTTCGGGACTTCAGAGCACAGAGCGCGATTGATTTGATTCAGTTCGGGACTTCAGAGCGCAGAGCGCGAATCATTTGATTCAGTTCGGGACTTCAGAGCGCAAATCATTTGATTCAGTTCGGGACTTCAGAACGCGATTCATTTGGATCAGTTTGGGACTTCAGAGTGCTTATCATTTGGTTCAGTTCGGGATTTTTAGAGCGCATATTGTGATTCATTTGGTTTAGTTCGGGACTTCAGAGCGCAATTTATTAGGTTCAGTTCGGGACTTCAGAGCGCAAATCATTTGATTCAGTTCGGGACTTCAGAGCGCAGAGTGCGAATCATTTGATTCAGTTCGGGACTTCAGAGCGCGATTCATTTGGTTCAGTTCGGGACTTCAGAGCGTGTATCATTTGGTTCAGTTCGGGACTTCAGAGCGTGTATCATTTGGTTCAGTTCAGGATTTTCTCTCTCTCTCTCTCTCTCTCAAACAAACAAACACACACACACTCTGTCTCTCTCTCTCACACACACACACACACACACACACACTCTCTCTCTCTCTCTCTCTCTCTCTCTCTCTCTCTCTCACACACACACACACACACACACACACACACACGTTGGTTTTTATGGTTTACGGGGACTTTCCATAGGCGTAATGTTTTTTATACTGTACAAGCTGTATGTGCTATTGCCCTACACCTACCCTTAGCCCTCACAGGAGACGGTGCATTTCTATTTTCCCTCAAAAAACCTCACTCTCTATGATTTATAAGCGTTTTAAATTATGGGGACACTGAAAATGTCCTCATAAATCACCTTCTCCTTGTAATACCTATGTCATACCCATGTCATTATACAAATTTGTGTCCTCATAAACCACATAAACATGCCCACACACACTCTCACTCTCTCTCTCTTTCACAGACACACACTCTCTCTCTCACACACACACACACTCTCTCTCTATCTCTCTCTCACACACACACACATACACTCTCTCTCTCTCCCTCTCTCTGACACACACACACACACACACACACACACTCTCTATCTCTCTCTCAATTCAATACAACGTGTGCTTTATTGGCATGACAATTGTTACAATGTATTGCCAGAGCATAGTGTTTACAGTAAATATAGAACACATGCATATGCAACAAAAACATGCGTGCATACATGAAAAAAGAAAAAAAAAAAGAAAAGAAAAAAAAAATGCAAACCAACATTTTAGGATTGCCTGAATAAATTACAATTTAATTTGGTGTGTGTGTTTGTGGGCGCATCACTGATTTGTAGACTCCTCCCTCTTTTTGTGACAGGCGTCAATGTGTCTTGCTGCTAGTAAGATACAATCTTGTTTTCACCTAATAAATATTAAATTTGTGTTTTCTTGTTTAATATTTTAAAGTCAGGGCAGAGCGCGATTAATTTGATTCAGTTCGGGACTTCATACCACAGAGCGCGATTCATTTGATTCAGTTCGGGAATTCAGAGCACAAAGCACGTATCATTTGGTTCAGTTCGGGACTTCAGAAAGCAGATTGCGATTAATTTGATTCAGTTCGGGACTTCAGAGCGCAGCAGAGCATGCGAGCGGAGCGGTCATATTTCCTTCAGAGCGAGAGCGCCCGCTCAATAAGCTCAGCGCCGCTCGCTCAGCCCAAAATGCCCATTTGATAATTTGCTAATTCCAGAATCTGTGGAATAGGCTAAGCAATAGTTTGTCTCAAGCTAATGTTTCTAAAAGCAAATTCTAAAATCCTGTGAAGATTGACAGACGGTTTAAAAGACCGCATTTCCTCGCAGTTTGGTCTATTTTAATTTTAGAAAGTGTGTCTCTTTTATTTACGCCACGAAATAATTATTTAAGTGTATTTCATCTTGTGTGTGCTTTCATGGGCCTGATAAGCATTTTGTGAAATTCTATATCTGCATTTCATCTTGTGTGAGTGTTTTGAATATGAAGCGGTGTTTTATGGAAAAGTATACTTTTCAGTTATTTTTTTTTTTACGAAAGTTTTCCAAGTGGCTTCAAAAACAAGACACGTTTTTAAATTAATAATTGTAATTTTATACATTTAAATTAGGGATGTTAATTTCGGTTCTTTTTTCCTGACTTTTAACGACCAGAATATTTGAAATTAGAACTTAATTAAATTAAAAAGAATAAGTGTCTGTGACCAGTTAAAAATACTAACATTTGTTTTTTGGGGATTATTAATTTTTACTTGCGCAAAAAGCAGCAGACAACAGAACGAGAATTTACATTATCATATTATTATCACCCACCTGCAGCACTTCTGCGAGCAGGGAAAAACATAAAAAAGCTAGGCGCTATATATATTATTACGAATAAATAGGCATATACTATAAATATATTTTCACTTAAATAATAATTTAAGAAAACGAAAGAAAAACTGTGCAACAAGCAGCCTACTCTAAAAAAATCCTGGGTTATTTTTTTAACCCAAATGCTGGGTTGAGCCTTTTGTGTGTCATTTTTTGGGGTTATTTTTTCAGTGTTTGGGTAGTTTGTGTATATTTTATTTTATTTATAAAATTGTTTCTGTGCAGTATATCGTTCAAATGTTATGCAGAGCAACATACAGGCGCGGGGTGTGAATCACTAAACAAACGTCGCTCATGTAGGTTTTATTGCTTGATGAAGAGTCTGATGCTTTGCATAAAATAAACTATTATATTTATAAAGATACAGAATACAAATACTTTGGATGTTAAAATATGTCTTCAGAGCTGTTTAGTGTTTGTTTTTGGGCAGACTGTGAAGGAAATCGCAGTTCATTTCGTCCATGAGTGAAATGCAGGGCTGCGGTCTTATCCGTGAGCATTTCCTGCCGAACACGACTCCAGCTTGGGCACGAGAGCCAGAGCCGTTGGGAACATAATTACAGAGTGGTCGATTTACTCGTGAATTACGTCTGTTTAATGTTTAATCTTTAGTTCTAATGTTTGTTAAACGAGATTAAATAGGCAATGTTTAAAGATTACATAAAACCAAGAAAATGAGAAATAAAGGAAGTTATCACGTAAACCAGTGATTCTGGAGTATTTTACAAAAGTTTAGAGGATTTAAGTTAATCTGTAAACATTATTTCATGCATAAAGTAAAAAAAAAAGAGCTAATATTATAATAGAAACAAATAAACCCATTAGCTGAGATAAATCAACCATTTATGACGGGTTAAATAAACAATCCAATTTACTGGGTAAAATTAACCCCAAATGTGTTCTGTCCTATATTTACCCAGCCCAAATTGGGTTGTTTTTTAACCCAGTGCTTTTTACATTTGATTTGTGTTGAAGGAGAGACCCAACATTGGTTTCAGTTTCGTTTTAGCCTAAAATAATTAGTTTTGGTTTGTTGTTTCTTATTTTTAATTCTTGTTATTTTCTAGCCTACTGTTAATTGAAAGGATTTGTTGTGGAATGAGGGGAACTAAAATAGCCTAGCTATGTTTAAAGTGTTTATTATAATGTTTGTAATTCGCGTAGGCCTATTTCTGAATTAAATAATACAATGCCACTTGTTTTTTCTCTCTCTCTCCTCTCTCTCTCTCTCTCATCTCTCTCTCTCTCTCTCTCTCTCTCTCTCTAAAAAACATGTTTTTTTATAAATGTATAGCTTATTTTAACCATGCAGCTAACCTTTCAAAATATTTTGATACATTACTAAAAATAAATAAACAAGTGACTTTAAACCGTTTAACTGATTGTTTTAATCGGTCAAAATTCTTATCGGTCGGTTAATGGTTAATGAACATCCCTAATTTAAATTAACAATTTCACCCTGACACATAACCATTTCTTATCGGACTACTGCTTTAATTGAGACATTTGTTCAATAATTTCACTATAAACAGGAAAAAATAAATAGGCCTAACGTTACTGGAGACATTTAATGTTGAGAGCGTGATCTGAGCAGGATTTGGTTTACCGACGAGCGTGAGCGGAACATTAGCGGAGCGTTTACTTTGGCCGTGAGCGACTGAGTGGAGCGCACACACACAAAGTGGAATAGAGCGTCACACCGCTCCACTTCGCTCACATGATCTGGAGCGCAGTTCGGGACTTCAGAGCGCAAATCGTTGATTCAGTTCGGGACTTCAGGAGCGCGAATCATTTGATTCAGTTCGGGACTTCAGAGCGCGATTCATTTGATTCAGTTTGGGACTTCAGAGCGCAGAGCGCGATTCATTTGATTTAGTTCGGGACTTCTGAACACGATTCATTTGGTTCAGTTCGGGACTTAAGAGCCCAGAGCGCGAATAATTTGGTTAATTTCGGGACTTCAGAGCGCAGAGCGTGAATCATTTGTTTCAGTTCGGGACTTTCAAAGCGCAGAGCGCGAATCATTTGATTCAGTTCGGGACTTCAGAGCGCAGAGTGCGAATCATTTGGTTAAATTCAGGATTTTCTCTCTCTCTCGTCCTCTCTCACACACACACTCACACACTCTCTTATGAGGCGCCGCCTAGGATTTAAATCAACTTCGCTTATCAACACACAAAAAAACACGTGCATATACACCTATAAACACTCGCACATACATATAAACTTCCATGCATATACACCTATAAACACTCGCACATACATATACACTTCTAAACACTCGCACATACATATAAACTTCCATGCATATACACTTCTAAACACTTGCACATACATATAAACTTCCATGCATATACACCTATAAACACGCGCACATACTAGTGTTGTCACGATACTGGAATTTCTAACTTCGATAGGATACCTTGAAAAATATTGATATTCGATACCATTTTCGATACCACGGAGACAAAAAACTGCCACAACCTTAGGGGATAATTAAACACAAAATTTAAAGATAAATATAACAAGTCTAGAACATGACAATGAGGTATATTTTACATGAACAAAAATGTCTTGAGTTAGTGCACTTGTTTCAAGGTTGTGGTGTCTAGTGTAGGTTGTGAGTGTGTTGTTTTTGTTGCAGGTCGAGTCTCATATTCTTTCTGGTGCTACAAGATTATGCAAAACTTTAATAAACATTTTTTTCTTTTTAGACCACACTTTTAAAATGAACTGAACTATCTAACTAATCTTAGAACTTAAGTTAATGGTAATAGATACTTGTTAACATTAGTTAACATGAATAAACAATGAAAAATACTTCCAAAACATTTATTAATCTTAGTTAAAAGTTAATTTAAACTAACATTTACTAATACATGTACTAATTAAAATCCAAAGTTCTATCTGTTAATATTTTTTTCATTGGACCAGAGTGAACATGATCTGTTGTATTTTTATTACC
>QVTF01018694.1:0-35000 GCA_003573665.1 Oxygymnocypris stewartii
TCTCTCTGTCCTCTCTCTCTCTGTCTCTCTCTCTCTCTCTTCTCTCTCCTCTCTCTCTCTCTCTCTCTCTCTCTCTCTCTCTCTCTCTCTCTCTCTCTCTCTCTCTCTCTCTCTCTCTCTCTCTCTCTCTCTCTCTCTCTCTCTCTCTCTCTCTCTCTCTCTCTCTCTCCCTCTCTCTCTCTCTCTCCTGTGTGCTCCACTCGCCCCACCTTTCCCTCTCTTTAACGTCGACCCCTCCTTTCTACAGCTGACTTATTCTCATTGAGATGTCTGCGGGGTAAAACACCTCTCCCTGCTCATAACTCACAGGTGAAGTTTACACTCCTCTTCATAGCACACGGACATGTACAGCAAAGCAGAGAGACCTCAGCCGGACTCTGTTCAAGGACCAAGTTCTTCACAGCCATGGACTTTTGACAGACAGGATAACACACAATGCATTGGCATTGTATTCTACATCGTTTGATCATACAGTCATTGTAATGCTTCTTAAAATACAGGACATCAGAGGACAGCGGCGTCTCCAGGAGTGAGTACGATGCCGGTGTAATTAGGAGTGTTTCCTCACAGTTGGGATGTAAGATGGTCTCCGGGCTTTGAGAATCGCTTGGTTTCGGTCTGGCTGTGTGTGAATGGAGCTGAGAGAGCGGAGACCCTGATGTCGGAGCTGCTGCTGCTGGCCTGTGTGCTCTTCTCCTGGATCCTCATCTGCCAGTCTGGACCATGGAGACCTTGCACAGGTCAGACACACTGCTGATGATTTAACACATTTAGAAGCATTTTATCAAAGAATAATCTGTGATATTATTCTTAAACGTCTAGTCTTAGTCACAACTTGTCCCTGTTGTTAAAGACACTATTTGAGTCATGTTATCCTTTGTAATTATTGCAGATTTTCTTAGGATTATAGGCTTTATGTTCATTAAACCATTTTGGGAAACTAAATAAAGGGTCATGGGAGGAAAACACAGCTCTTGTAATTCAGACACAGATGCCAATCCGTTCTGAGTGTCACGGTGTACTCTGCTCTCAGACGTCTGTTTTAGGTGATGTATTTATGTTCCCGCTGGGACGCAGGTGTAAAGACTCAGATTAGATGTGGTTGCCAGGTGCTGATGTAAAACACTCTGGTGTTGCACAGTGGTTTCATTTGAAAGACGTCATGCACCATAGAATCACAATTAGAGCCATTTCTAAACTATATATCACTGTTTGTAGCAACTGTTGCTTGACTCATTCAAGCTAACAAATACATGCATTTGATTGCATTCCCATAAAGTTATGAACATTTTCATACATTCTCTGAATGATCAAAATGTCCAGTTTTTAAACAAATCTTGTTTATGCATTAAATATAAGGAAACATTGAATTTAATTTTTTTGTAAACATTATGGAAATGTTACTTTTGAATGCTCTCTGAACATTACGAAACAAGTAGTTTTGTTTAAAAAAATATTTGTTTATATAAAATCATTCTGTGCACAATATACCCTAGTGAAAAATAAATATACTTAAATGTATTTGAAATATATTTATTCCATGCTAAGGATAATACACATATATTTTAATATTTATGCACTTAATAAAATGCCTTGCAATTGTACTTTTAGTGATTAAACATGTATACGTCAAGTCTGCTAAACTAAGTTTGTGCTTAATGCACTTTAATTGTGCAGAAGTCCAACTAAAGGCATACTTGTGTTAAAGTGGAACGAGTGCAAGTACACTTTAAAGGTCGATATTATACAATCCTCATCAAAATGACATTAAAACACATTTTAGGCTTATTAATAAGAAATGTGCATTGTGCACAAGTAATACTCCAAATAAAGTTTAATACAAAAATATATCAGTAGGTCTTGAGTTATCTGTCAGTAAATATCTTAATAGATTTAAACTATACTCAGTATGAAATAAATGTATTTTAAAAATGTATTTTAGTGTTCCTGTGGCTCCGTGGTTAGAGCATTGCGTTAGCAGCGCAAAGGTTGTGGGTTCGATTCCCAGGGAACACATATACTGACAAAAAAAAATGTATTGCCTGAATGCACTGTAAGTCGCTTTGGATAAAAGCGTCTGCTAAATGTATAAATGCCTAAATATATTACTAGGGTATAAATAATCTTTTGAGAGGATTATTAAAGATAAGTTGTTCTTAACTTGCCAGAACATTAATCAAAGTGATCAGAAGATTCTCCGTTAGCTGGACAAATGTCTTTAAAACAGCACATTTTACACAATGCATCATTGCTTTTATTATCATTCTTGAAAACATGATATGGTCCCAGGACAGAGCAAGCACAAAATGGCCAGGACACCTGATATATCTGATATTATATTGGAGAGAATCCAAAAAGCTGTGATAAAACATCAAACCAGACGTTTATGGCATTTCTGCCTCTCTCATTTGTCATCTCATCACACTATTAAAATCATAAAGGGGCTTATAATGTAGCAGGAATAGATTTAGTGTTTCTTCTGAGTATGCACTAAATCTATAAACCAGATGCGGATCTATAAGCAAACATTATCCACACAGAATAAACTAGAGAATAAAACATGGCGAGGCTTTTGTTTTCACACACGCTTTGCTGAGTTTGTTCGAAATCAAAAATGCTAAATGTTGTTTAGCGTATTGCAGCGTATTGCAGAATTTAACTTCATACTCAACCAATATGAGTTACAGTATACGAGCAGCAGCTCAAGATGTCTTATTCAGCATCTGAAGTCTGTCCCAGCACACTCAAACCACTGCGCTGGGGACTATATAGAAACGTTTCCGTCTTTGAAATATGATCCATAAAGTGTTCTTCCCTCTAACCGTTTCTCTCTTTGACTTACTGAAGTGAATCAAAACACAACACGAGCACGTGTCCTTTGAATCTTTCGTGTGTATGCCGTAAATCATTTCATAAACCAATTAAACAAAGTCCACTCGTGTTCAAACGTCTGGGTTGGTATTTATAATATTCTTGAAAGAAGTACAGTTACAGCTACATTTATTTGATTAAAATACAGTAAAACAGAAATATGGTGGAATTTTACTACAATTTAAAAAATATGATTATATATTATTGCTATATCATTAATACAAATATTAGTATTATTTTAATATATTTTAAGACGTAGTTTTAAAGCTGGATTTTCAACAGATTTACTTATTATCAATGTTGAAAACATTTGGGTCATTTCATATTTTTATGGAAATCATGCACATTAAATGTCAGGATTCTTTGATGAGAATCAAAGAAAGAGAGTTCTTCTAAATCTTCTTCTAAAATGAGAATTTTTCTCAAGCTCCTATGTTTACGCTATGTAGTTTCACTTTAATGACAATGAATATGTTTTTTCTTTGCCATTAAAGTGAAATCACTAAATGTAGATTGAAATGTAAATATAGTTTTTGAATGTAATTTAAAAAACTACATGTAGGAGCTTGAGAAAAATGCTCATTTTAGAGGAAATGTTCAAACAGCACTTCGAGGCTTTTGCATCTGAACTCGTCGTATATAAAGCGTTGCTTGAAAGTTTGTGAACCCGTTGCAGAATCTGTGACAATGTGAGTCATTTTAACAAAATAAGAGATCATACAACATGCATGTTATTTTTATTTAGTACTGTCCAATATATTTTACATAAAATATGTTTAACATTTATCCACAAGACAAAAACAAATAGCTGAAATGATTATAATAAGCGCATTCAAACGGTTCTTAATACTGTGTGTGGTTACCTGGATGACCCACGACTGTGTTTTGTTTAGTGATGGTTGTTCATGAGTGCCTTGTTTGTTCTGAACAGTTCAACTGAGCTCTGTTCTTCAGAAAAATCCTCCATGTCCTGCACATTCTTCAGTTTTTCAGCATCTTTTGCATATTTGAACCCTTTCCAGCAGTTACTGTATGATTTTGAGATCCATCTTTTCACACGGAGGACAATCGAGGGACTCAAACACAACTATTAAAAAAGGTTCAAACATTCACTGATGCTCCAGAAAGAAATATGATGCATTAAGAGCCGGGGGGTGAAAACTTTTGAAAAGGATGAAGCTGTCCAAATTGTTCTTATTTTGCAGAAATATTTTTTTTTCCATTTAGTACCGCCCTTCGGAAGCAACAGAAGATACTTGCATCCCGGAAGACAAATTAAATACAATTTACCTTGAAATACAAATGAAAAAGTCCCCCCCCCCCCCCCCCCCCGGCTCTTAATGCATCGTGTTTCCTTCTGAAGCATCAGTAGATGTTTGAACCTTTTTTAATAGTTTCTCAAACTTTTCAATGGGGTTATTTTAATAATTTCAGCAATTGTTCTGTCTTGTGGAATATATGTAAGCATATTTTATGTAAAATATATTACTCAGGACAGTACCAAATAAAAAATAACATGCATTTTGTATGATCTCTATTATTTTGTTAAAATGACTCACATTTTCACAGATTCTGCAACGGGTCCACAAAATTTTAAACAGCACTGTATATATATATATATTATTGCAGTCTCTTTCTTCTCAGATAATGAGATAGTTTCAGCTTAAATCAATATTTCATGTGTATTTATTTATTAAGTTAGGTATTTTATGGCTGCTGAATATACATAATCCCATAAAGCAAACCGTATAACACATACCAAACGAATGATGAATGAGTGTGAGTGTCATTCACAGATCTGTTACCGTTGGACCTCCTGTCCCGGGTGTCCGGCAGGGCTCAGGATGGGATACGTATGGTCCAGTCCAGAGGTGCTCGTGGTTTTCAGTTTTCTGGATCTCCTCAGATGTTCAGCTTCGCTGCCTCTCAGCTCTTCCTTAATTGTAACTTCTTTCCCGCCGAGTTCTCCATCGTCTTCACGCTGAAAATCCCTCAAATGGCTCCTGAGGTGAGAACAAAAAAAAGATAAAGATATTGTTGAGTTTAAGTTTGCAAACATCAAAGATCCCTCAGAATATGCTCTGGATTAGTGATAGTGATCAGTCTTCACTCTTTGATGTGCAGAAGAGTGAATACATCTTCACAGTGTTGGAGGAAGATTCAGACGAGTCGCTCCTCGGCCTGCGTCTGTCCCCAAACAAGCTCCACTTTCTACAGAAGGGTCACAGGAGACGCGTCACTTTTAAGGCAGTAGGGCTGGATGATAACCGCTGGCACACCGTGGTCTTGGCGGTGACGGGACGCTACACGATTCTCACGGTGGACTGTGGCACACCTCTAGAGCTGTAAGACTTTTTTTTTAAATGCTGTAGATGATCCAAAACGGGCGATAATTTTTACATTTATGTATTGAACTATATCATTTTGTTGCATGAAATGTTCTGTTTTGTCTCAACAGAGTGCTTGAAAGTCCTTTCCCTGATGATCTTGATACAACTGGTTCCACTTTCTTCATTGCTAGCAGAAGAAGATGGAACGGCCTATTTTCTGTACAAATCTCATTTCAAAGCTTTCATCATTTTATTAAGCTCAGTGTTGGGTTTAACTCGTTACGTGTTACTGTAATTAAATTACTTATTCACTGAAGAAGTAAAGTAAGGGATTACTGTTCATTTTTAGGTAATTTAACTACAGTACTTGCGTTACACACGGTAAATCATTTAAACAGTTCTAAAATCAATATTGAATTTAAATCTAAATTTACTGTCTAAAGATAAAAATGAATGCAGCATCTTTAGCCCTTCGCGCGCCGGCGTGTTCACTTTCAGTTTTTCCTGATTCACAGAGAAACCTTAAATATTCAGATACATAAGACTAAAATCAATCGAATCTAAAAAGGGCCTACTTTTATTTGTGTACACTGACAATAACAACGAAACATTGTGCTTTTGTAAAATAAACAAAACAAAAAGGGTGCGCTTTCTGCCGTCTAGGTCTCCGTGAGCAACTTTCTACGCATCACAAACTCAACGAATATTTGACACAGAGACATGAGATGTCTATAGAAAGCTTGAAGTGACTAATTATAAATGAACAAATTCAAATCAAAAATTAATATTCTCTGGTTATGTAATCCGTATGAAACTAAAGCGAGGTGCAGTCTTTCCCGTATCTGAGCTCATTATATGCAGTCACCTGAGCATAAAAAATAGATAAAAAATAACAATCAAGATCTAATTTGAACCGTTTTTGAAAGAAGACCTACTATGATGAAATTACCTCAGAAGAACCCCTGATCTGACACGGCTTTATTCAGCAGAGATGATCATTTCTGTCATGTATTCTTACTTACATCAGTTAACGTGCTATTTTACATAAACCTGTGCGGACTTTACTATTTGGGCTTTTCCTGAACATCTTGCCAAACTGAAATGTATTGCTTAAATTTTTTTGTTATTCAGATATTTTGCAGAATATTTCAATTTTTTTATAAAAAGTTTAAGTATTACAGTTGTTTTAAAGCTAAAAACTAAACTATTCTACGTTTGACTCAAATTGAAAGAATAAAGAGTTTAATTTCTATTAAGGTTTATATGGATTTTAAGACGTAGCCTAATTAGTTACTTATTGAGTAACTAAGTTACTTTTCAGACAGAGTAATTAGTAAATTAATTTAAATTAGAGATCGACCGATATATCGGTTTACCGATATTTTTCCCGATATTTAAGCATTTTACCATTATCGGATATGGTTTTTTGAAAAAAAAAAAAATATTAGTCACATTCACAATTATACAGAGTATAACCAGCAGTGAAATGTGTTCTCTGTATTCTGTCCTTTATTTTCTCCATTTGAAAACATTAGACATTATTTTGCTTATTGTTAATATCAGTGTTGCTGATGATGCTTTTTAGAAATAAAATGTAATTTGAAGATTAAATTTGACATGAAAATGTTAATTTTCAACAGTTTTTGTTGTTGTTAAGATGACTGAAAGGAGGAAAAACCAAAGCGAAGAATGAACTTCACTCTGTTATTTATTTACTTTATAACAGTAAATAAATATCGGTTCTGCATATCGGTTATCGGGTACATAAACATGCAAATAATCAGTATCGGTTATAAAAAATCTATATCGTTCGATCACTAATTTAAATACAATGTTGATGTAATTAGTAATAGTAATTTGAAAGTAACTTACCCAACACTGATTAAGAATCACAATGCACTTTTTGCATTGCATTTGCAGTTCGTTCCACTATTTGTATTTTTGTTGCAGGGTCTCTTACGACAGCTAGTTTTGTTACCTGGTTCAGATGCTACCTCACAAATCTGTCCCTCACCTGAGCCCCGGCTGTCTGCTCTCTCAGTTCCTCAGGCGCTCGTACACCTGCCAATCAAACCTTCATCCACGGACCTTCCCCTCCACCCTTATGGTGAGACTACTGAAACATTAACACTGGACTCATCGGCTGCATGTCAGTATGCAAGTATTTTAATTTGGTAACTTGATATTTAGATATTTCGGTAAACTTGTCTAACCAGAGAGAATCTACATGTAAGCTAATCTTCAAAAGGTGCAGGTGTTATAGATTGGTTTCTGTGTAGGTGATGTCCACTGAGGATATCTTTAAATCTGCAGGAGTCCGTCCTATAGGACTGCTGTGTGTTTTAGCTGTAAACACAGGTCTGTGATTGTATGGGGATGTGAGTAACTCTATCTCACAGGTGTGTTACTGATCTGCTGACATTGACTGACAGTCTTGTGCTTTGAGTTTCTCTGTGGCTCAGAGGAAGGGCTGGTGTTTGAAAGCAGGGCTCGCTTTATACTCTGGGCCTGTTGAGAGACATGACACAAGGCAGTTAGAGGCTATGTTTGCTTTATTTCCCCTTAAATAATGTGGGTAGACTTAGGCTGCAATATGCAGTAGGTCTGGTATCATTGCAGATTTGTTTGATAATTTCAACAGAAAAATAAGGGTTTAAAATTTTACCTTTTTGGGTACAACAGCTTGTCCCTGGAGAAGTACTCTTAAAAGGACATATTTTTACCTTTTTTCCTTAATAGGTAGATATTAGTACCTCAAGGCTACGTATTACTACTCTAAGGTACTAATATGTACCTATTAGGGGAAAAACCAAAGGTACAAACATGTCCTTTTAAGGGTACTTCACCAGGGACAAGCTGTTGTACCCAAAAAGGTACAATTTTAAACCCTTATTCTTCTGTGTGCATTCACACAGGTTTGTGTGAGACACATTTCTCAATATTTGAGCAATTAAAACAGGTAAATTGACACAGGTTTTATTTACAAGCTTTCATGTTGGCACAGCAGTTCATTTTACATTCAGAATACTCAAAAATGACAAAAACACTTCATAAATGTCTCAAATCACTGGCAAATATTGTCACCCAACAAACAAACATTTCAATTCACAAAGCAATGACCTAAAACACACAACACGTAGCACTACACAATGTTTTCTTCTGTATACAAAATTACTTTCTGATATATTTACAGTAGGACATTTACAAAATATCTCCATGGAACATGATCTTAATATCCTAATGATTTTTGGCATTAAAGAAAAATCAATAATTTTGACCCATACAATGTATTGTTGGCTATTGCTACAAATATACCCCAGTGACTCAACACTGCTTTTGTGCTCCAGGGTCACGTATGTCCGTAGTTACTCAACACATGTCTAAATACTATTGTATTTACTATATATACTGAACTATAAAACATGAACTTTTTTCTTCTGATTATAAAAGGATAGTTATTCTAGAAACTAAATAGTGAAACTAAGCATCCGACAATTCATCTGTGGAAGCTGTTAATACACTGTTCATCAATATTGATGACATAATGTCTGAAACCGAAGGACTCTGTTTATTTGACACAGAGGCAGAGGTTCGAGTGACTGCCGGTGGGATTCCTCCCTGTGGACGCTCCGAGGAGGGACAGCTGTGGTTTAACACACTGAAGAGAGGACTGTTTCTCTGTGATGGGATTACATGGCTCAATATGCTGCAAGGTGATGCTGTAACCGTAATTTGCAACTGCAGTTTGTATGAATGCAGCTTCTATTTATAACTGACATCTAACTATCACATTGCATCTCTGCAGTGAAAGAGAAGCTGGATTACGTGGAGGATCACCAGGATTTATTTACCAACTCTGAGACATTTGACATTGAGGTTTTCCACATCGCTTCTGTAGGACTTTTCATGGCGACCGCCAACCGTGATTCCAACCTCGGATCAGGAATTTACAAATGGACAGATGGGAGGTTTGAGCGATATCAGAACATCAGCACCTATGATGCACAAGCATGGCATTACTTCACAGTGGGCAAAAAGGTGTGTGTGGACTACCAACAGAATGTGATATCGCTTTCTTATAATAAACAAACAGTAACTTACATTTTAGTAAAAATCTTGTTGGTTGAAGGGGTCATATGATGCTTTTTTAAAGATCATTATTTTGTGTATTTGGTGTAACAGAATATGTTGACATGCTTTAATCTTCAAAAAACACATTTTTCAAATACTGTACATTATTGTAGGTCCTCTAAGCCCCGCCTCTCTCAAACGCTCGTTTTCTACAAAGCCCCTCCTTCCGACAAGCACAGTCTGCTCTGATTGGCCAACTGACACAGTGCATTGTGATTGGCCGAACACCTCAAGCACTCGTCGGAGATGTAACACTCCTTATTATAATCGTGAGATTCAGCTTTCAAAATTAAAGTAAAGACAGTTAATAATGTCCTTAGTTTTACCATCAGTTCAAGCCCGAGAGGGGAACAGAGTCACGTGACAGATACAGTGATGAAGCTCGTATGTGTTTGTACACAAGCCGCGATTGTGATGTGACCGTGTCTCTCTCTTTGACACACACACACATATATACACACACACAACGTGCAAAACTCTGCATTTGCACAGTCAATAGCAAATACTGAAACTAATAACAAAACACAGTCGCTGATACAGAAGTGCCAGATTGTCAGAGCGAAGTCAGAATTATCTCCTCTCCTAGGTTCACGAAACTGTCGTCCATAAAATGCGCTGCTGTTCTGTTGTAAGTCATCTTAATGATTCCTAAATACATCTACTTTCAGAAAGTCAAATAAAGTGCTTTTTCTTTCACCTTGAAGTGTCTCTCTGTCACGTCTGCATCAACACTACTGCGTTACTGAAACCACGCCTTACGCAAATATTTCCACACCGTGACGTAGACGTGTGGGGGGTGTTTGAATGAGGCGTGAGGGGGCGTGGCAGAGTCTTAACTTTGATAAAGAATATCTCTCTGGTTTTGAGACTTTAGTCTTTGTATCTTCAGGGATCTTATCTATACACATTCAGCTTGAAACACTCCAGAGAGAAAGAAAACTTGAAATCACATCATATGACCCCTTTAATTTGTGTATTTTTGCTCTGTCAACAAAAAAAACTTTCAACAAAGTCACAGCCTAGTAGTGGCATTCAGAATGAATTATGAGTTGGTTGGGTGAACGATTCAATGACTCACCCAGAAAGGCAATCTCTGGTTGCGTTCCTGTAAATGAATCAGTTTGCTTGAACGAAACAATTTGGTAAATGACTCGCTTTTAAAGACTTTTTCATCACCTACTGGCATATCTGTGTAACCTGCAGAAAGAATCGGTTAAAATAATCCACACCACTAAAACAAAGACTAACAGCATATCTGAAGCAAACATAGACAAGCGAAGACAATAGACAAGCGAAGTAATACAAACAGTAAAAACCACGAGTGCTGTTGGACTGATAGATCAGCACTCCTGGGATGCTGCTAAGCCAATCAAATGTGAGGACCAAAACTAACTGTTGTGTAAATGAAAACCTGTGATATTGATAGAGCCGCCCGGTGGAGCAGCTGCTAGGCCACTATCAGAAGATTGTGCGGAGTAAAGAGCGTCTGTTCGTTCATCCCCAGCTGTTCTTTACACATTAGAGTGTTTTTGATGTGGTTTTCCAGTGGGAGACAGGGTGGAAACCTGGCTCTCAAGTTTTAATGTTGTAAATCACATGTGCATAATAACAGAAATTAATTTTGTCTGATGCTGTATCCAAAATTTACAGCAGACACCTCCTGCTTCCCTTCACCATAACTTACTGCATAATTACAGCAGACTCTGTTAATGCCTGAAGTGTAATTAGCCATGTGCATTTCTTCTTGGAAGATAAAATTATGATTAATGTTCAATTTAAGGGGAAATAGAGGGGGAAGCTTTTTGAATTGCATCAGTGACCAGTTATTAAAAGATAAATCAATGCACCATTAAACTAAAGTTCAGAGCTATCCAATTCATTAAAATATTCCCATCAGCACAGCTTTGAAACCTGTCCGGGATAATTAAAAGCCTCTGAAGATAAAGAAAGCACCTGAAATTATGAAGTATTAGAATTTAATTCTGTTTTTCATCACAGTTAATTTACTGAAGCTGCTGATGATTTCTCACAACCATTTTACCGTAACAGAAGTTCCTGGTTGTTGCTAACTGCAGAAGTAAGGATGCAGGGGACCAGGAGCAGTCTGTGATATACAAGTGGAGCTCAAGGAAGATGAAATTCATTCGCTATCAGACTCTGAACACACACAGTGCTCGTGACTGGGAGGCTTTCAACATTCAAGACCAAACTTTCCTCGCCGTGGCCAATCATCGGCAAGGTAATGTTTCTCAGAGCAGCTCATGCACGTCTGTCATCTCATGTGGCGTTGTTGTTGTCCTTTTAAATTGTAAAACACGACATGCTTTATCTGCTGAACAATACGAGGAGGAAGTTCATTTATATGATTTCTAAAAGAAGATTAAACTTGAATTCCATACAAATCTACGGTCTTTGAGGCACACAATCTGAACAAAAAGACCATCAAGGAAATCCTTCTAAGGCTAAAAGGTTTCCTTGTTTATGTGGTTCACTTTGATTCTGCACTTGATGTCTATTCGCTTACGAGAGCACACTGTGCTCATCCGTTCATGTGAAGTTCTTACGTGCGCCTCTGGCATTGATCAAAGCGGAAAACACGGGCATAAAAGACACCTTTCATAGCACTTCATAACCATATATACACCTGCATCTGCTGGAACCCATCCAAGTTGATCCATGTAGATTTCTATGTTCAAATGTGGCTGAAAAACTAAGCTTTAATATATATATATATATAGTTCTTTTTTTGTCCACAGGGGAGAAAAACCATAACATTGACAGTGTAATCTACAAGTGGAACCCAGTTACTCAGTTTTTTGAGGTCAATCAGACGATCCCCACCACTGGTGCTTATGATTGGGAGTTTTTCACCATCGGCCCATATTACTTCCTTGCAGTCGCTAACACTTTCAATGGAAGATCTACAGTCCTCGATTCTACCATCTATATCTGGCTGGGAGGGATGTTTCAGCCTTATCAGTTCATTACAGTGAGTCAAATTATCAGTCACACTTTATTTTAAGGTGTCATAATTAACATTTATGCATTTAGGAGACGCTTTTATCCAAAGCGTGAAAGTCCAAGTCCATATGAAAAATATTCATGCTATACATTTATTTTTTTTGTCAGTATGTGTCATGTGTGTTCTCTGGGAATTGAACCCACAACCTTTTGCGCTGCTAACACAATGCTCTACCACTGAGCCACAGGAACACTGTGTATCATACACAGTAATTAACTACCTAATTAACTTAGTAGTAGCCAGTGTACTTAAATTAAACAAAATGTACTTACCCTGTAACTAAGTTATGGAACAGACTGTACTTATAGTTTTATAATTATGTAGATGTAATAAGCAGCTACTGTTACACATATGATACACACCGAGTCTGTTACACAGCTACTTGTACACTTAAGTACAATCTTGATACACTTTATTTTAAGTAGCTTTTGCCTGTGTAATATTATGTTATTGTAATGTAATTAGAAATGTATTATATATTTTAGCTGTGTATTGGTGGGTTAAAGTAAGGTGCAGCTGGATAATGTACAGTATAGATACACATGAAGTACACTTAAGTACAATCTTGATATATTTTAAGTAGCTTATGCCTGTGTAATATTATGTTATTGTAATGTAATTAGAAATATATTATATATTTTAGCTGTGTATTGGTGGGTTAAAGTAAGGTGCAGCTGGATAATGTACAGTATAGATACACATGAAGTACACTTAAGTACAATCTTGATATATTTTAAGTAGCTTATGCCTGTGTAATATTATGTTATTGTAATGTAATTAGAAATATATTATATATTTTAGCTGTGTATTGGTGGGTTAAAGTAAGGTGCAGCTGGATAATGTACAGTATAGATACACATGAAGTACACTTAAGTACAATCTTGATATATTTTAAGTAGCTTATGCCTGTGTAATATTATGTTATTGTAATGTAATTAGAAATGTATTATATATTTTAGCTGTGTATTGGTGGGTTAAAGTAAGGCGCAGCTGGATAAGGTACAGTATAGATACACATGAAGTACACTTAAGTACAATCTTGATACACTTTATTTTAAGTAGCTTATGCCTGTGTAATATTATGTTATTGTAATGTAATTAGAAATGTATTATATATTTTAGCTCTGTACTGGTGGGTTAAAGTAAGGCGCAGCTGGATAAGGTGTAGTATAGATACACATGAAGTACACTTAAGTACATTCTTGATACACTTTATTTTAAGTAGCTTATGTTTGTTTCTTCTCTCAGCATGATCATCATCACAATGGAAGCACCAAGGGTACATACACATGCCCTTGTTCCCTGATCTGCAAATCAGTTTGGGTTTTTAGTGTTTCTGTAATAGCCTGTTAAGCTCACCATTTTTGATCAGTATACATTATTGGCATTATAAATGTATTTACAGTCCCTTGAGTAAGTACACCTGTCCGAGTAAAAGCATTAATTTCTTCTAAAACAAATCTTTCAGACCTTTGGGGCGATAGACTGGGAGATGTTCCAGATTGAAAACAGGGTCTTCTTGGCTGTGGCGAACAGCCAGATGCTCACGGAGGAGGGCACGCTTCTGTACTCCATCAACTCCTCCATCTATGAGCTCAGCATGACATCGCAGACCTTCGTCAAGTTTCAGGATATCGAAACGAACAGGTACATTGTGAACGGGTCTTCATTAGAAAAAGCGTTCGTGGGTTTATTTAAGGAGCACTGTGTTGTCTGGGTCTTTCAGCGCGTTGGACTGGGAGTATTTTACTGTGGGAGAGGATAAGTTCCTGGTGGTTGCCAACTCCTACGATGGAAACTCATACTCTCTTAATAGTGTCATATACAGGTACGGCTCTCATATTGCACCAGGGTTATTGTAGTCATCTAAAACTAAAACCATTAAATTACTTGAAATAAAATAACTTAACTGAAATATATATATATTTTTTTTATTAATTTTATTTCAGCTAGTAACCAAGGAAAACGTATAATTGTATCATTTTTAAGTTTAACTTGAAGTACTAAAACATATAAACACACACACACACACGCACACACATGTTGGTTTTTATGGTTTACGGGACTCTCCATAGGCGTAATGGTTTTTATACTGTACAAACTGTATGTGCTATTGCGCTACACCTACCCTACACCTAAACTTACCCTTTACAGGAAACTTTGTGCATGTTTAGATTTAAAAAAAAACACCATTTAGTATGTTTTTAAGCCTTTTGGTTTACGGGTGACATAAGTAGTGTCCTCATAAACCACTTTCATGTTGTAATACCCATGTTATTATACAGATTTGTGTCCTCGTAAACCATATATACCAGTTCACACACACACACACACACACACACACACACACACACACACACACACACACAGAAACACACACACACACACCTGAATCAGTGGACACACACACACACACACACACACACACCTGGAGCAGTGGACACACACACACACACACACACCTGGATCAGTGGACACACACACACACACACACACATACACCTGGAGCAGTGGACACACACACACACACACACACACACACACACACACCTGGATCAGTGGACACACACACACACACACACATACACCTGGAGCAGTGGACACACACACACACACACACACACACACCTGGATCAGTGGACACACACACACACACACACACACACACATCTGGAGCAGTGGACACACACACACACACACACACACACACACACCTGGATCAGTGGACACACACACACACACACACACACACACACACCTGGAGCAGTGGACACACACACACACACACACCTGGAGCAGTGGACACACACACACACACACACACACACCTGGAGCAGTGGACACACACACACACACACACACCTGGAGCAGTGGAACACACACACACACACACACACAAATACAAAAACAACAACAAAATTATAGGAACTTGAATTACTTTAACTGAAATATAGGTGAAAAACTGAAAATATAAAAATTAAATATTAACAAAAACTATAATAGTATTATATTGTGCACACATTTAAAATCAACGGAATAGTTTATCCAAATATAAAAATTCTGTCAATATTTCTATGCATTTTATTTTTCCTTTCATTCATCCATGTAACACAAAAGGAGAATTTCTGTGTTCATCAAAGTATACGTTTTCCCAGAATTATCAACTGGGGTCTGTATGAAGCTACTCAATTACGGTAATATAGATATTTCTTAAAATATATTAAAATATCTATTTAAAAATGTAATTCTAAATGTGTTAAATTTGCTCTATAGCTTTATTCAAAAGACACAACCTCTTATGTTTCTTAGGTAACAGACAGTCCTGCACATGACAAGCCGACTGGGGTTATTTCTGATACTGCAGCTCTGAAATGACTCACTGTGACTTTAAGAGTAAATTGAAAATCTGACAATGCAAATGTTTTGATGACATTATAAATGGGTGTTTTGCAGGTGGCAGGGTTATGAGGGGTTTATCCCGGTGCACAGACTGAGCACCAATGGCTGCAGAGATTGGGAATATTTTAACACAACCGATGGCTCCTACCTCATCTACTCCAGTGCCAGAGCTGCTCTCTCTAAAGTCCTTAAACTGAGGACCAGCTAGTGGCGCTGCATGGACATATGGACTGTAACTCAAAGCATGAACCCCTAAAGCAGATGTCCTTCAATGCAAATGTTATCCAAAACTTAAATCAATATGACACTTTAACACATGCACTTAATGACATACCTTGAAACCAGCTGAAGGATGAATCTCGTCACTAACATTCAAAACAGTTACAAAACACACATTTCAGAAGACTCATCCCTGCACTTATTTGCACACAGATCATCAATAAGCTTTGTTGATTAAAATGTCATTATGTCATGTGGTTATGCATCATTACTCTGCACATGAAGACAATTTATGGATGACTGGAAAAGAGTTTTATCAGCCAGCAAAGACACTGTATTTAACTGTACTGTACTGTCTTTAAGCTAATTATTTACATTTTTTATTAGAAGAGCTTTAAATTGATTTGCTCAGGTATATGCAATAAATATAACCAAGACATTATTTATAATAGATAAATAATAATGATCAAAAATGACAATGAGGATTTCAATAACGCACAGACTATTTTCTGTTTATATTATATAAAATATTATTTTAGAACGCGATTGTGTTGTAAAACAATGTGTTTGATTATCTGTGTCAATTATTATATTGCAATATAAGTCATACTGATTACATTAAACATGAAACACTTTTTATTTTAGTAAGTTTATTAAACTTTTGGGTTTGTCAAGAAATGCACGCAATATTCATCATGTCTTGGTAACAAAGGCTTAAAGGAATATTATTGTCAAAATAATTATTTCATGCCAATACACATGCAATTATGCATTTTTAGTGAATATCACTCTTTCACTCTACATGTGCTTATTTATTTATTGTGTTATTGGATATTATAAAAGTCACTCTTTAGAAGATGTTTAAATCTATAATATTCATAATGTTAAGGAGATGGCAAAAAACACTCCCGTCGCTCATTAAAATTAATTATACAAAAATGCGATTTTGTATCTTAGGCGCCATCTACTGGAAACTCAAAACAAATGTAGCTACGTGGAATATTCTACAATTATTTTACACTTTAGTCAAATTGTGTGTCAAAATACTTAAGATTATTTACAAATAATAATTTATAGCTATAAAAGAACAAAGATCATGTAAAATATAAGAGAACATGTTCACATACGTGTACGTAAACATGGTTATGTAGAATGATAATATCAAAAATGTATGCTTTTTGTCTTTATGCACAGCAAAATTTAAAGAGTGGATTTAACTCCCTCAGAGTTAAAATGAACACTTGCCCAGAGTACGTATGGGAATCACTGGTAAAGTGTTAAATTAACACTTTTGAAAGAGTTAACATTATTAACACTCTGACAGTGTTAACTAACCAACTCTTAAAGTGTAAAGTTTTAACACCACAATGGATGATCAGAACACCAAAGTTGGTGTTCAAAGTTAACTTGATGGAGACTTTTGAACCTTTCGCCAACGTGCAAGCAAAATTCACAGGGGTTTACACTATAGTTTCAACAGTTACCAACTATTAGTGTTACCATCCCAATAATCAGACCATAAAGTGTTGCAATGAATACATTTTATTATTTTTCCTTTAACAGGTCTTCACATTAAATTTGCCCAGGGACAGGGCACTCAAAATACCCTGTACAATGACCTTGTTCAACATTCAAATTCATAAAACAAAGCTCATAGCTGCTGACTGCAGTCTATATGATGCAGTTGTCTGGTACAATATAAAACAGTAAGCATAAAACATAGGAACATCAAAGGGCTTCATGTATAACATTCTTCATGGCTTCATATAACATTTGACAAGGGACAGGGAATTCAAAATTCCATGTACAACAACCTTTTACAACATACAACTTAAAACAAAGCTCATACCCGCTGCTTGCACTCTATATGATGCAGCCGTCTGGCACAATATAAAACGATGAGTCTGTACCATAAGACATTTGAAGATCGAAGGGCTTAAAATACCTCAAGTCACAAGATGCAACAACTGAAACATTATGTACATTTTCCGGATATAAGCCATAAAAATTTTTGAAGTGCTGAATTAATGTACTAGGTGCATTATGCAATGCTCTACAAATGTAACACTTAAACATTGTTCACTGACTCGGAGTTCCTGTTATCCACATCTGTCCCATCACTGATTTTTCTCTAAAATAGGAATCAATTTAAATATACATGAGCAAGTTCACTATTGTGTATGAAGCAAAACATAGCCTACTTTAAGGAGCTGGCTGTCCGGTGCAGTCTTAACAACCTGGAGCTGAACACGCTCAAAACAGTGGAGCTGATCGTGGACTTCAGGAGAAACACCCCACTCTCCACCATCATGAACAGCACTGTGACTGCAGTGGAGTCTCTCAGGTTCCTGGGCACCACCGTCTCTCAGGACCTGAAGTGGGACATTCACATTGAGTCCATTGTTAAAAAGGCCCAGCAGAGGCTGTATCTCCTTCACCAGCTGAGGAGCTGCCACAGGAGCTGCTGAAACAGTTCTACTCCGCATCATTGGATCAGTCCTCTGCACGTCAATACTCGTCTGGATCAGCTCAGCTACCAACAGAAGACTACGGAGGGTAGTCCGGACTGCTGGGCGAATCATTGGTACAACCCTCCCCACTCTCCAAGAACTGTACTCATCCAGAGTGAGCAAAAGCGCTGGTAAAATCACTCTGGACCCTCACATCCAGCACACTCCCTCTTTGAACTGTTCTGGTCGATGCTACAGAGCTCTGAGCACCAGAACGACCAGACACAGGAACAGTTTCTTCCCTCAGGCAATCCATCTCATGAACACCAGACAATAATTGTGGAACACACACTATTTTATACACTTACTTATCTAACACACATACTTGGCCTACATTTCAATTGCACATAATATACCTGTACATACAAAACTGTCTATTGTAATATACCTGTACATAATTGTCAATTTGCATATTGTTATCCCTCTTATTTACTTGTTCTTTTTTATTATATGTGTTTTTGTAATTCTGTTGCACTGTGGAGCTTCTGTCATGAAAACTAATTCCTCATATGTGTAAACATACTTGGCAATAAAGCTCATTCTGATTCTACTAAGGCAGCAAAATTGTAATTTCTAAGCATAGACATAAGTAATCGAGTATAACTCTATTTCAAACAAAGTCAAGTGAAGAAAACCGCGGGAAATACTCATTACAATGCAGCAGTTTCCCGTCTAGTGATTGGTGAACGTGGGAACAAATAGTTTCAGCGCCGTCCAATCAATGTCTTGCACAGATGTCCTCTATTATATATCGACCAATCAGGGCCTCGCTTACTGAGTAGTAAAGAATCTTTTCGAAGTAAGAACAGCCACTCCGCGTTTGATGCCAGTCGGATGGGATTTGTTCTGAGGTGGGGTTTTTTTCACCATTGCTCTATGTAAAATTAATTGAATACGGGTCTGGTTGTGTAAAACATATGCTTATTATAGATGTATAAATAATGTACAGGCTTTGACTTGGAACTTTTTATCCGTGTAGTATTTTCGGCGGCCGTTGCTAGTGAGAGTGGAAAGGCTGGTTTCTGAATAAAGCCTCTACGACCGAGAAAGGCGTTCTTTACCAGACGCTCGATCTGTTTGTGCGCTCTATTTGCGTTTCAGTATCTAATTTCTCTCCCAGTCTTACCATTGCAGTGTAATACATACTAAACCGCAATGAGTGACGCCGAGAAGGAATTCGTGGAGCGGGTATGTAGTGTTTTTTGTTCTGCTTTGTCTTTTTGCACGCGCCCTTCCATTTTTCTTCTAGAAATGTCCTCCATGTTGTTTGCTAGGCAGCAGGACTGAGCCCGGCGGGCTTCATTTATTCTGTAAAATCTGATTATTGATGTACAAATGCAGCGATGGACTCGGTGCCTTTTATTTTTAACATCTCTAAAATCTTAATAAAATGATATAGCTAACGTTACTTACATGATGTAATATGGATTTGTGTCGAAATCCGTTCGTTACGTTAGCCAGCTTCAGTGCTAGCAGACAAGTAACGTGCTTTAGATCAGAAAGACCTTTATCTGCATATCAGCTTCTGCTTTTTTAATTGTTAGTAAAATGTTTTAACATTACTGTCTTTACTAAGTGCTGTTTTCTCCTCTCATACTAAATCTATATAACCTGTATGAGTAATACTTGCTGCTAATGAGAGAAGGTCATCCTGAGCCTTAAAGCTAATCTCATTATGTGCACAAAATTCGTTTCAAAGTCACGTGCACTTTTAATATTATAACTACATTTAGTTTTTTGTTAGTATAATAACATTACAGTAGACTTAAACTACTTTTAAATATGTAATTAACGTATTAAGTATTAGTTTTTAATTGGAGTAATTATTTTTGCATGCATGCATAAGGTTCAGGATGCACCTGAAAGTATCTTAATTGTTCTTCATGATGGATATTAAAGCATTTTTATTTCTGTTGGTTCATCTATAATGTTTTCCCCACACTAATAAAACAATAGGATTATTGGTTGTGATGTCCAGTGTTCACACATTCTTCATCCTTTTTTTTTTGTTGTAAAGGTTAAGGTTGGAAGAAGAGAATTCTGGACGAAGTCAAATGTCAAGTTGTTAATGCGAATAATTTGAAGCTGAATTTTCAGTGCATGCTAATTTTCGGAGCAAAAGAAGTTCCCATATAGCGTTTATGGGCAGTGAGAGAAATGGGGGAAGAGGAATGAAGTCAGAAATGAAATTGAAACTGAAGAAAGAAGAAAAGATGTGTTATGAAGTTAAGATCAGAAGTTATCTGGGATAAGATCGCAGCGCTAAGTAACTCTTAGTATGTTTGTCCCATGCGTGCATGCATAAATCTTCTGTTGTCCATTTGTATATAGTTACTATTATCCTGTAGCATGACAGATTTACAGGTAGTTATTATTTGCATAACTAATAATGCATTACATGTAAAAATTAAAAACTACAAGTTACTATATTTTAAGTGCTTCAAAGTAAATTTACACTAGTTCATATACCTGCAGGGAAAAGCCCACTGCATATTATCCAATCTAGAATGGTCTCAAACTCAATTATATGCATAGAGTAATTAGTTAAACATTCTCAGCGGTCCGTGTTTTCTGGCTCTAACATGATTTGGATGTGGTTGCTTTAGGAGTCCCGTTCCACCTCTAGGAGCCCAAGTCCTAGAGGATCTGCTAAGTCAGCGAGTCGCTCGCCGAGACGCTCGCCTGCTCCGTCGAAAGAGGGGTCTCACCACTCCAAGTCCCGCTCTCGCTCCAGGTCCAAGACTCGGTGAGTATTCTTTGTCAAGCAATCTGCACGGGGAGAGCAAGGGTCTTCACCTTGTTCTTAATAATAATAATAATACACTTTATTTGTATAGCACCCTCCATTAGAGATCGACCGATATATCGGTTTCCCGATATTTAAGCATTTTACCATAATCGGTTTTGTAAAAAAAAAAAATGGTTTTGAATTATTATTTATTTATTTTTTTCACATTCATAATTATACAGAGTATAACCAGCAGTGAAATTTTGTTCTCTGTATTTGACCCATCCAAGTGTGCACACACACACACACACACACACACACACACACACCTAGAGCAGTGGACACACACACACACACACACACACACACACACCTGGAGCAGTGGACACACACACACACACACACCTGGAGCAGTGGACACACACACACACACACACACACCTGGTGCAGTGGGCACTGTTCACTCAGGAGAAGCTCAGCACGGCCACCGCATGTAACTTTATACAAGATTCACTCGTTTGAAATGCGCTAAATTATATTAACATTTACTACAGAACCATTATTTCACCAATAAACATCTAAATAAATACATCTCTATCTAAATAAATGATTTATTATCTCCGCAAGCGATCGCAGTTTGAGTATAGTTCTGTGTAAATAGATAAACCGCTGTCAGCAGTTTTCATAATTTATAATGACAAAAACATTTTAATAATTCTGATAAAACATGCCAGTTAAGAAATGCAATAAAATACGATGTTTTGTTTGTTATAGCTTATTTCAATATTCCAGAGAATATTATTCAGTGAATTATTCTTCATTCTTTACTCTATTAAACAGCTTATAAACCTAAAACTGTAGTTTAAAATGAAGTTGATATGACTTCTGTCCTTTATTTTCTCCATTTGAAAACATTAGACATTCTTTTGCTTATTGTTAATATCAGTGTTGCTGATGATGCTTTTATAAATAAAATATTTTTGTTGTCATTTTAAGAAAATTTTACATGAAAATATACATTTTCAACAGTTTTTGTTGTTAAGATGACTAAAAGAAGGAAAAACCAAAGTGAAGAATGAATTTACTTCACTCTGTTATTTATGTACTTTATAACAGTAAATAATATCGGTTCTGCATATCGGTTATCGGGTACATAAACATACAAATAATCGATATCGGTTATCAAAAATCACTATCGGTCGATCACTACCCTCCATACAATAATGAAGTTCAAAGTGATTTACAATAAAAAGCACTACAATAAGCATTAAGTACTTTACAGGATAGCAAGTACAATTATTACATTACAAAATGGTATTACTTGGTTTTTGTGTCTTAATTTTAAGTTGTACATGCTTCAAAAAAAGAATACATTTCTGGAATAGAACAGCTGTCAGTACTTATTTAAATAATACAAAATCATTTTGATCAGTGTCACCATAAACAAGACTGAAGTGGATTGTATGTCATTAGTTATTTAGAGGAATAAGAACCCTTGTATTTTTAAGATAAATATTTATTTCTTCACAAAATGAATGTTTGCCCCCCCCCCCCCCCGCCCATTATTTTATTCATGTTAAGGTACATTTTAGCAAATAGTTTTAGGATGTAGGGAAACAGTTTTGATTAAGTCCAAAATGTCATGTGATTTGAAACTGTTGAAATGCCTCGTGGCTCAGCGACTAGACTCCTGCAGAGTGGAAGTCACACCTGCTGCTTTCCGGTTAAAAGTAGAAACGATGTTTGGGCCAGATTTAAAACCCCCACCCAGGACTACTACTTTAAGCACTCTGCAGTTGAACATTTGACATGCGTTGGTAGCAACTTGATGTATAATGAAATTGAAGCCGGCGGTTCTTGACTGTCTAAGAAGTTGAAGACAGGACTTATCACTTGGGAACTTGATAGTGTCCCTGTCTACGGTGCTCTTTTTCATTTTACTCCATCCTTCTGCAGGTCCCGTTCCCATCGGAGTTCTCGCCGTCATTACAGTCGTTCCCGTTCACGCTCTCATTCTCGCCGGAGACGTTCACGCAGCCGCTCAAACAGCAGCGAATACCACCGCCGCCACAGTCATAGTCACTCTCCTATGTCCAACCGTAGACGGCACATTGGAGACCGGGTGAGACACCGAGTCTGTTCCATACGTGGTGTTTTTGTAGCGCTATATTGCAATCTGTAACGTTTTCTTCACCTTTAGACAAACCCAGACCCAAACTGCTGCCTGGGAGTGTTTGGCCTGAGCCTGTACACCACTGAGAGAGACCTGAGGGAGGTCTTCTCCAAGTTTGGCCCTCTGAGTGACGTCAGCATCGTGTATGACCAGCAGTCTCGACGCTCCAGGGGTTTCTCCTTTGTCTACTTCGAGAACAGAGAAGATGCAAAAGAGGTGAATTTTTCCGGCTGAACAGTAACGTGCACTTTAGCTGCAAAATCTGATTGGTTCAACTGCAGCTGTCTTTTGTAGGGATTTCCAAAAAGTTGTTTTTGTTCATGCTTTCTCCAGTAAAACAAAAGCTGTTTAGACTTTTATTCGAACTGCACTCATTTGTGAACAATTAAATGAATCCAAACCTGTTCTGATAAACAGCATCTACATCTTGGTTGGCTTAAAAATGAGTCATTTTATTACCTAATTTACATGTTTGTGTGAAACTATTCCTTTAGTTACTCGATTGTACACGTCTGTGTATTGATTGTAGTGTGCTGCATAATTAAAAAAACACTGGCAAAGTAGAATAAAAAAAAAAAAAAAGAAGTACAATACAAAATGTACTGTTCTCGCAGCTATTTTATGGCCAGCAGTAGTAGATACACACCTGGGATTAATGTCCTTAAGCAGAGAGAGTATTGTTGTGTGCTCAGTATGGGTTATTCTTGTCTGTTTTGGTTTTAGGCGAAGGAGCGAGCAAATGGTATGGAGCTAGATGGCCGCAGAATCAGAGTTGACTTCTCGATTACCAAGAGGCCACACACACCTACTCCAGGAATATATATGGGCAGACCAACATAGTGAGTCTGATTCCTTGCATCTGTTTACTCAAATAACTCCTATGAATGTTTCTAAATGATAAACACTGAAAACCAGTAGATTTAGGCGGGTCATAGTGCTAATTCAGCCCGTGTGTGGCATGCTAATGTTGATTTACATGCTCTTAAGTACACACAAATAGAATTATTGTCTCTGAATATTACAAGCTGTAGAGGAATTTAAAGCTGCAGTCCGTTTGTCGCCATCTCTGTTTGAAAACCTGTAATTGCAGCTGTGCGTAATTCTGGGTTGTGCTCCGGCACGGATCCAGCGCAGATGAATATGATGTTTTGAGGAGTATGTGTGTCAGGCACCGCACCGGTGTGGATACTGTACTTAAGAATCACAGATTCTAGCCTACGTCTTGGAATATATGATACAATCCGCCATCAAAATGATACATTTAATTATTCTGCTGTGAGAAAAAGCTTTAAACGTTCTGTTTTCCTTTAAAAGTATCATGTTTGGATTTCCTGCAAAAACCTACCTGTACCACTCAAATTAGGAAATATTATTATAAGCGAACCATTGTGAATCGGGCTAAAGTAAGGCGATGGTTTTAAACACTTGTGTACTTGCTCAAATATTGATTTTGGATCATTTCTAACCCAAAAAAGTTACGTACTGCAGCTTTAAGTGAGGAAACATCTCATCTCAAAACAAGCATTAATCAAACGCATCCAACAATATAAAGGCTTTTCACATGAGCACATTTGAATGAAAGGATTAACACTTTTTAAAATTAATTTAAAACACTACTCCACACACATGCCAGCTAGTCACTGACCTGATGCAGACACATGTAGCTGAAGCTGACTGATATCATCCTGGTCTGGAGCAAGACAGGGTAACGGGAAAATAACCGAGGCGGTCTCAAAGCTGCCTAAATGGCTCTCCGTTAGCGCGTGCTACAGTTGCTCTGTTGAGTTCGGGAGGACACCGGCACGACTGTCTCACTAGTATAATTTTACACGCCTGCCAAAGCTTGCAGTGAATTTTAATGTCCCGTGCACTTTGACTTAAAATTGTCAAGAAAATCTGAAAAATATTTGTTGCAGAATGCTTAACACATCAGCAGTTTATTGCTTCTGCTTATATAGAGGTCTGTTTTGGGTGAATACTTTGGTGGGGCTCTGTCGTGCCTGCTGATAACTGAATATCTAGTTGTAAAGTGTTGTGTATTTCAATGTTGAATTCAAATCATTTGTCTTGCGTGCAGTGGTGGAGGTCCGAGTGTAAGCCGTCGCCGTGATTCCTATGAACGAGGAGGCTATGAGCGCGGATATGAGCGCTATGATGACCGCGAATACTACAACAGCAGCAGGTCATACAGGTGATTCTCCTACTGTTCAACAGTCTGTATGTGTTTGTAGCGACATCCCACCATCCTACAGGGCTCAACTATCAACTTTAGATTTATGTGCGCGGAAATTAAAAAGGATACTACATTCTGGAACCATTTTTTGCATTTACACTAGCAAGGGCCTGAATAAGCTAACCTCGTGGGTTTACTCGATGGGAGATGTTGAAAAATAAAGACAGATTGAGTGACTTGATGCAGTTTTGTTATTGAATTAATGTCCTCTGTAAACGGAAAATGCTAAATAGATGGAAGTTAGAGACACCATTTACTATTTGTTTCATGGCTGAGATAGTGAGACCGATGTCCTGCAGTGTTATCTATTAATACACACACACTATTATTCAAAAGTTTGAGGTCAGTTTTTTTTTTTTGATATTAGTTCTTTAAAAAAAGGAAACAGCAAGGATGCACTTAATTGATCAAATGTATCAGTTCCCACAAAAAAAACTGTTTTCATGAATGATGATAAAAGTTTCTTGCGCAGCAAATGATCATAATAGAGTGATTTCTGAAGGATCATGTGACACTGAAGACTGGAGTATTGCTGAATATTCAGCTTTATTTCACAATATTACTGATTATTCTTTATTTTTGATCAACTAAATGCAGCCTACCGAGACTTTAAAAAACATTAAAAGCCGTGTGTGTGTGTGATCAAACTTAAAAAAAACAAGACAGAAGTATTTCCAAAATTGTATTTTGAAGACAAGTAGTGTGTTTTTTTCTTCAAGTGATGACATGCACAACCCTGTTCAAACTGACTCTTGTACAGTAAATATGAAAATCATTTATAGCAGGCTTATTAATTAACCCTCAAGTATGTTTTTTTTTCTTATTATTCCAGAGTGGAGCATGTACACAAACATTTACCCAGAACCGATTTGTCTTTTCTTAGCGGTCACTGAAATGCAGTCCCGTTATAAAACATCAAAAATTCCTCTGCTAGGCCAGTGGATCAGATTTGTGCTTAACCAGCTGATTTTGTTACTCATTTCACTATCAAATATTTGATGTTATATATGTAGGAGTGGGAGAAAGAATTGATGCATCGTGATTCTCTCGCCAACAATTCTGAGCTTAGTTTTTAACCAGATGTGCGATGACGCTGAGTTTGCTTTATAAACACCCGTGTTCTTCACACACATGCACCACTCGAACCTGGTGTAAAATACTTCATAGAGTTTGGAAAGGTTGAAGTGAATTACAAGGACATTCGCGGGCTTCATTGCTCACGATGCGCTGTGAGAGACGCGCGCTTTGTTTGATGTTGAAGTGTGCAGTCTCGCCCGTCTGTATTTTCCTCACAAATGCTTGACGAAGTCATCATTTATGTGGTTTGGAATGCAGTGGACTTGTATATTTAAAATATGAACCTCACTAACAGAAGGCTGACGCAGGCTTTGTGTCGACTGCTCGTGACTCTGTGTAAGTGGTTTAATGCACTCGCGTCTCAAGATCAAGCAGATAAAGACTCGTTCTGGAATCAGATCGTGAGGTGACTAAAGAGTCCCAGCCTTAGTTACATGTAGTGTATTGTTAAATGCACACTAACGCGCAAAAAATACGTCTTTTTTTAAAGTAACTTTTATTCAGCAAGGATGCTGAACAAGATTTTACACAAGGTTTCTATTTTAAATAAATGCTGTTGTTTTGAACTTTTTATTAAATAACTATTTTCATCTTTAAAAATAATAATAAAAATAAGTTTCTTGAGCATCAAATCATATAATATATGATGGTTTCCAGTGTTTCCCTGGACAGCTTGCCCCCTTGAAGGTCAAGTTAATTGTACTTTTTCTATAGCGCCAGATCACAAAAGATGTAATTTATTGTTACCTTTCCTATAGAACAGGTAGCATGGTCATATTTTTTTTATTTGTTGTATTAATGTAACATGTAAATAATTCGCGCGAAACGCTTAATTCGCGTCTGGTGTGAACGCACCTACAGACATCAGTACACATTGCATACAGCAAGATATTTTTTCACTAAGCATATATGCCTTTTAAATGGGTTGCTGTGCTACAGTTTTGAATGTCACTTCTTCAGATGCGGGCGTTTCCATTAAATCTCCGCTTTCTGTTCACAGGAGAAGATCCCCCTCTCCTTACTACGGCCGAGGACCGTACAGGTCACGATCACGCTCTCGCTCCTACTCCCCTCGTAAGTAGCACAAACTTCACTCGTGGTGTCCACCTGGCTTTGTTTCAAGAACGCTTCAGCTCAACTAGGGGTGTGCGATATATATCGTCTGCGATAATATTGTAATTGTTGTTTTAACGATGTGCAATTTGACAATATCGAGTATTTTGAAAAAAACAAACCAAACAGCTATGTTACGGAGTGCATGCATACATTATCCTGCGCGGTGATGAAGGGGTTAAACGGTGCACGCATACATTATCCTGCGGTGACGAAGGGGTTAAACGGTGCACGCATACATTAGCCTGCGTGGTGATGAAGGGGTTAAACGCATACATTATCCTGCGGTGACGAAGGGGTTAAACGGTGCATGAGCGCATTTAGAGCGTGTTCTTTCACTGCATGATTCAGTATTAAAATGCATTAAGAGTGATCGCAAAATTCAAGATATGGGGCAGAAAATTTATATATTTACATATGATTAAAATCACACGAAGAGTGCAGTTTTTTTCTAAAAAAATAAGCACGATTACAAATGTGATATTGATTTTATACAACAGTTCAATAAACAATAAGCTAATATCAAGAGACTTATATTTTAGACAAGTTTTTGCTGCATTTCGCCGACAAAAAATAATTCCAAACAGCTACAGCGATGTTTTGAGTCTCAATGATTCGTTCCTGAATGAATCAATGAATCGTTTAAATGACTCGGTTCAGTCGCAATGACTCAGTTATTAACAGTGACATGCTGCCACCTGCTGGCGGTTTAATTTCACATTTTCATTTTTTTTAATAATTTTAAATATCAGTATTCAATGTTTTATGTTTAAAACGTCAAATGATGCATTTGTAACTGTTTAAAGCACTCCATTAAACAGTGTGTAAATACATCTAAACATCTTCAGATGCAGCTTCTGCAGAGATTCATTTTTGATGATACTGGTTTAATTTGTTTAGTAACAGCCTTAATGTGTATTATCTTAATTAACTGATTAAATGTAAACATTTGACTGAAAATATGTAGACTTTTAGAAAAAAATGCTTTATTAAAAGGTACAAATCTACTTAAACTTAAATGAAAATATTAATTTCATCACTGATGTGATCGTTATCGAAAAAATCTCAAATCTCAACAGTGTAAATGCTCTGGTAATTCATGACAAATGTGTGCAAAAAATAAAGTAAAGCTTTGTTTTGACAGGTCATTACTGAAGTGAAGTGTGACACTCCATCCCTGAAGATGATGTTGATGACGATGTCATTCTTGCTGACGTAGATGTTTTTCTGGTGGCATGAGTTTGGATGTACTTTAAACTCAATCCCTTTGATTTCTTGCCTGAACATGTCTTTGACTGATCTGGATATTTCAGTAGTTTGAATATTCGTGCACAGTTGATAGTTTTTTTTTTTTGTGTGTGTGTAAGTTTCCGATCTGATACTGAACTTGCGTTTATTTTATATGATAAAGTGTCCTGCTCACACCCGTTATGTTTTTATGCGTTTTAAGCTTGGCTGTGGTCTTGCAATAAACGGCTTCATCCCTCCCACCTGACGTGAGCTTCTGCTTGAATCACTCAAAGCATTGAAATCTGTGTTGTAGTGTTCAGAATCACAACTGCAGATGTATGTAACGCACACAAAGTTTCTCTGAAGACATTCGCCTTGAACTACAGTGAAATTAATCGGTTTATTGAACACCATTGCCTGAGATCTGTTCCAATGTAAGTCTCATTACCTCAGAGAATATATCGTTAATAATAGGATCATCTAAAATACTTCTCCAGTATGTGTAACACATCTAGTTTAAAGTATTGGGGATTTAGCATTAACGTGTACACTGCGTCTGCTTTAGCGGATCAATCTGGGATGCACTACTTTTACTGTTTGGTTCTTTTTAATTGGCTTTCTGGAATTAGCATCATTAATATATTAAAGGTGTTTTTAAGCAGCACAGACTGACATTAACTGGTCCCAGTTTAGTCATAGATTGTGTTATGAGTAAATATTAAGCTGTTGTAACACTTTTATTCGGCACTGCTGCATTTGGAGACCTGTAATGTTGCCTGATTTGGATTTCTTAATAAAAAATAATGTTTTTGAGACACCGGCGCAAACCCAGTTTACTGCAATACAGAGCAATCCTGTACTGATGTATAGTCTTCTACATACAGATATCAGCAGAGGGAGGGAGGGGGGGGGGGGCAAACAACACTTCAGGTAACACACACACACACACACACAGACTGACTTTCACCAGACTATTGCAATTAATGAAATCATCAGGATATTACACACACATGCAATAAAGAATAAGAATTTGATCACAAATTAAGAGTCGTCTTGAGAACAGTATACAGTACCACAGTATACATAAGTGGAATCCATGCATTATATTCATAAATATCGTGCATGCTCCACCTAAACCATAATTCCATAAGGTTTTTCCACATTCCTGTCCTTTTCCATTGACATGGGCGTTCCCAGAGAAAGTCCCATTTTCCAGCTGCTATTCTCTTTGGAGTCTGTGCTAACAGTTTTACTGTCCCGCTTATTAATAGCAGATTAAATATCGAATCACACACGAAGACTATAAAACAATATAAAACGAGTTATTCTCACGAGGGACAGAGGAAAACGCCCATCAACCCACAACACCCTGAAGACGTCAATCAAGCTGTCAATCACAGATGTAAAAGAAAGCAGCTTCTGAAAATGATTTAAATACACATGCATCTGTTTATTAACATAAGCTGAAGGGCTGTGTCATTATGATATATATCGACTTGAACATTAATTATCTCTCTGTAAGCGGATTGATATGAGCTAACCCTCCTGTGCTTCTCACTCTTATCATTATGCCTTATCTAATGATTTATGGTGGCGAATTGAACACCATACACCAATAAACACCTCAAAAGGGTGTTTGCGATATTTAAGAGCGGTTTTATTTAGAGGCGGCGCTTGTTGGCAACAGAGTAACGTCGCTACGACACTTTTTTCATCCCAGTAAAAGAGTTGAGCAGGAACAGAGTTGTGTGTGTGTGTGTGTGTGTGTGTGTGTAGCAGGGGGGTCCGGCTGCATCTGGGGGGTGACTGCTGATTTTCAGCACGTTTACTTTATTTTTTTTATATTTTATTTTCCCTACTTTGAGGAACCCATTGCACGCGCGCGTGCGCGCCGATATATTGGGACGTACAGATTTTGATATAGACCATGAACAAACTCTATGTGGGGAACCTGAGCCCTTCGGTGACCGTGGAGGACCTGAAGCAGCTCTTCGGTGAGAGGGAGCTTCCCGTGACCGACCAGGTCCTGCTCAAATCCGGCTATGCCTTCGTGGACTTCCCCGACCAGAACTGGGCGATTAAAGCCATCGAGACTCTATCTGGTAAGTGCGTTTTTCACGTCGCGGTTATATATGTATATCTTGGACTGACACTGTAACAGACTTTCTTGGAAAAGAAAAGAAAAGTAACGCTCGCGCATGAGCCGCTCGCGCGCTGCTGCTGCCCCGGCTCTGAACGCCGCGAGCTCAATCACACTCGCGCTCGCTCGCGATGCAAGTTGAATTTAAACTATAATTATTTTAAATGCACGCTTGTTTCGCTGGGCCGAGGTGCTGAACGCGGGTGGTTTCTCATCCATTGGCCCATAGGAATGTATCGGATGGGTCTGATGCTCGGGTGGCAGGCGTAATTATTTTTCAGTTATTTTTTGTCTTGATTTTATTGAAAAGAAGCGAGCGAACTGAGCGAGAAGAAGGCGTCACATGCATGTTCCTATGGTGTCCAGGTATGTTTTTACGAGGTGTCTTAAAGGTGGGTGATGGGGGTCTGGAGGAAAGTGCTAATAAACAGGTAGCTGGGGGGGACGGAGGTGAGATGCCAATTTTTGTGCTGCGCCAGGCCACTCATACACACAGCACAACACCTCTATATTCTTCTTCCACGCTCGCGAGTTGTTGTGCATGCCACAGAAAAGTACACATCCAAACCTACTTGAAGAAACAGGGTAAATTTAGGCAGAAGAGTCGTATCCTTTGACCTCCCGTTCCTCAAACTCTCCTCATTGATTGTTTGTGGTTAGTGGAAAGCATGGCTGCCCATTCTTCATATCGTATCAGGTCATCAAGCATTTCGCATTATATCATCAGGGCATAATAGGAAACGTGGTAAAGATAATACACGTTACATGTAGATATGATGAAACGTCACCGACGTGCATGTATAAGCACGAACTTGCACGTGCGTATTTACGTTGCACGCACGGCTGTTTGTTTTATGAATAGGATTACAAACGCTGAATACATATTTAAGCAGAGTCGATAATGCACTGGAGGAATGTCATTTAGTGAATATTTGTTTTGTTTCTTGCTCGCAGGGAAAGTTGAATTACATGGGAAAGTGATCGAGGTCGACTACTCGGTTCCTAAAAAACTAAGGTAATAATTTTGCTTTATTTCTATGCTTTTGAACTCTTTCGCATTTGGAAGTTGGCTGTGCAGTTTTTGGTCTTTGTGAAGCTGTGATGTGTAGGGGAAAATAAATTTAAATGTGATGCTATTTTGTGTATTTATCCCTCAGGCGTAACAATTATTTTTAATATCATGTTCATTTTATTTGCCTTGTATTTTTAATTAATGCATATACGTGTCAGGGTTAATGATCTCGCTTAAAAGCATTAACACCGGCACAATGCACTCAAAATACGCGGTTGTACCTTAGTTATAAACTGTGCTCTCTGAATGTATCAGGCGTAGAAAAGAGTATTGATATTGGGTGTTTCCCACCCTGCATAATCTAGCACAGATTTCCCCTAAAGAGCTTTAAGAACACGCCGTGTTTGTTTTACGTGCATTAGCTCCAGGTAGTAAATGTACATATGCAAATCAAGTAGTATCTGGAATCTGACATTACGCTTGATTGTACAAGAGCAGGATCATTGTGCGTGACCTCACGCGCGTGTTTAGGCCCTCGCGCGCGCACGTGATTTAGGCCTCGCGTTAGTGTTCCACGGGAGGCGGCGCAGACGTGGCTAGAGAACAGCCCACAGCCTTCAGATTTAAGGGCTTGTGTACAATTACATGTACACACTTACAGTTTATGTCAAAGGCACGCCTGTTACGGCTTCTCCTTGTCACACACAAACGCTTAAATGGAAAAATAACCTTGCTGTAAAGGAGTAATAGTGTTATTTCGGTAAACACATGCATCTCTCTCTTGTCTTTTGCATGACGTGTGCGGTCAAGATGGCCAGTCTTTGATTTGGAAGAGTCGGCCATGCTGCTGCTAGAGTCCACCTAACCTAGCACGACTGAGTGTGTGTGTGTGTGTGTGTCTGTGAGAGAGAGTGTGTGTAACGCGGTTCTAGAGTGCTTCTAGAATCAGACGTGTAATGTGGAGCGGCTCAGGTTACACGTGTGATATGGACGCATTGTGTCGGAATATAATCCTCACACGTGTTTTATATGGTATTGCAGTCTCCCATGTCCATATTGTCCGTGATTATAGGTATATCGGTTATTATTTACGTCAGTGTTCATTTTAGTTTATACATTGCTAATGCACATTACGCACGTGGCGTGGATATTCAGTTTGAGCACGCGCGTTAGTTTCTGCTGCTGTGGTTATTTGTATTAACCTGTGTTAATGTTATCGATATTTCTCTGAATCATTGGTGTATTCTGTGTTTAATGTCGTTAAAGAGTGTGTTTAGTAACAGCTGTTTTCATTTATATATCCATATTGTGTTAAATTACCTACTCGTTAAAAATTAATGCATTCTTGTCATTAGCATTTAACACAGCTCGAAAGAAAATGGTGTATGATGCCAATATCTTACATGTATTTGATTATTACATTTTTGTTCATAACCTGACTTGCTTGATTACAGAGTTGTTGCCTTTATTAATCAGTTGTTTTATTGTTTAACACTGGAAGGTTTTTTTCTGTAAGACTTTAGAAATTATATTCATGCAGATATTAAATTCTCATGATAAACTGGTTTCTGTCAGAAGAGGCTAAATTAAAGAGACTAAATTAGCCCACGCAAGTGATTATATTTATTATGGTACATTGCATTTGCTGAACAGTTTTCAGAAATAATTAAAAACAAACAAGCTGATTTTTGTGTGATTTGTTTTAAGTAGTAATATCATGGATGTTTTTGATTAATAATATTACATGTAAATGCATTTTAATGTTGCACCCAAAACAATGTTTAAAAACACAAATTATCACATTTGCATGTGACAAAATATAGTCTAAATAGATATATTGCATTTTAAATGAGTATTGTTTTTGCCAAATTGGCATATTGATCAACTACTGTTTGATCGTGTCAGTAATCAGTTGTCTTATATTTTCACCATAAAACAAATCAGAATTTCATAAACAATGCTTTTAAACGTTTTACCTTGTACCTCAACATTTAGTCAGCGGTCTGAAATATAATTATACATTTTGAATAGAATTTGAACAACTCAATCTAATAATGAAGCACATTTGAAACAATTGTCATGCAGTTTATTTTCACAGATTTTCATATTTAATTGCTTTTTATAACTTCAATAATCAGAATGAGACTAACGAATCATTTTTAGGAGAATTATAGAAATATATATTTTTGTAAACTGGTATTAAATATCTATTTTGAACAGAAATGTCGCTGTATTTTTATGCAGTTTGTGAAAGTTCTATTGCAGTGTTTACAGATGCTGTGAATATAGTTTCAAATGTGCTTCTCATTAATATTTCTGTTTGAAATGATACATTTACAGTGCATTGATTATGTTTTAAGCATATAAAGACTATTTTAAAATCATTCTGAAATTTGTTTTGAAATGTCTTCACGATTTAGATATGCTTTAATAACATGTTTTTATTGCTGCGCTCGACAGTTATTAACCACACATCTTTAATTCACGTTCTTGACTATTTTTGTGAGTTTGTTCATTTGTCACCAGGAGAGGTTTATCAATATTTCTATTGTCTTTTGTGACATCTCGTTGCTCTGCTTGTTTGTGATGCAAACCTGATATTTTAATGTGTTAGGAACAATTCAGTTTGTTATTGATCTGATAAAATGATTGTTATTTAGCCAAATCCAAACAACTAAATATGATTTTGAAGCGTGCGGAACAAACATTCGTTTTTAAATTGAAGTGAATTGAACACATATTAATACAGAAAATGTGCTTACTTTCAGAATAATAATGCATTTTGTTTTCGCAGTTATGATTGATTAATTTA
>QVTF01018694.1:40000-103353 GCA_003573665.1 Oxygymnocypris stewartii
GAAACTTTCTTCTAATGGATAGTGTCGTCTTAATTTAAGCAGAAGGTCAAGCTTTAGTAATATAATGTTAGTTATGTCTTTACATAATGTATATACATGTTTTCCCAAAGTACCTGTAGATTACAAAGAGTAATGCTTTGAGAAGTCTCAATGGCTGTTTGGGGCAGTAATAACTTGTTATGTTTTTGAAAGAAGTCTCGTACACTCACCAAGGCTACATTTATTTGATAAAATAGTGATATTGTGAAATATTATTACAGGTTAAAATAGACGTGGATATGGCAAAAATATCACATCACGATTTTTTTTTTAAATATCACGATTCACAATTTAATCACGATTCTTTGTCATGTTGGTTTTATTATTTTGTCTGAGCAGTATAACTAAAATAATTTCTCTATTATAAAGGTAAAGCATTTCAAGGTAACAAAATATAAAAAAGTATGGCGGATATTTAGGCCAAAGTGGGTGAAGGTAAAAATCTGTCATTATTTTATCTTTGTTATTAAAAAAAATAAGAACAAAGATACACATAATATATTCTTGTGCATTAAATGACATTAATAATAAATGAATAACAGTTTGTTATTATACAAACAGTGTTTTATTTTCAGGTACAATAGGTGTATTTATCAGGAGCATTCAAGAAATTGAATTAACTAATATAAAAGTAAAGCTCTATATAGATTGATTCCTATTAAAGCACCTGTATTAAAGTTTTTCAGTCAAGAGTAGTGAGTGATTGTTCTTTGTTTTTACATTAAAGGAATAGTTCACCCAAAAATAAAAATTCTGTCATAGTGTTTTATTTTTAGACCGTCATTTACTCACTCAAAAGTAGTTTTAAACCTGAATGAGTTTTTCTTCTGCTGAACATAAATTATATTTTGTGGAAAACCAAACAGTTGCTGGTCCTCAGTGACTTACGTTGTATTATTTTCCTTCTATCAAAGTTAAAGTGGACCAGCAAATGTTTAGTTACCCACGTTCTTCAAAATACCTTATTTTGTGTTCAGCACAAGAAAGAAATTAATGCATGTTTGGGACAACATGTGAGTGAGTAAATAATGACAGAAATTCAATTTTAGGATGAACTATCCCTTTAATGACAGTCGGCTGCATGTTTAGTACTGTCCCTTTAAGAGCTGCTCGCATCTAATATACTGGCACGCATCCGTTTTTCTCTCAACTGTTTACTTTCATTTTAGACATAACCAACTGAGTCTATATTCAAACCTTGTGTGTTTTGACATTATTAGAGCAAAAGATAACTTAGTTTAGTAATCAGGTGCTGTTTGACAGGCTTTTTAGTGCGCGCGCTTCAGGTGTACAGGCACCTGTACAAATGTTTAACCGGGAAAACTCTAAAGCACATGTGAATAATGTACTTTTATGACTGCGAATATGTGCACTATTCTGTGAGAGTAACTCTACCGCTGAGTTAACACTGAAGTGAATGTTTGTAGCGTTGTACAGTATATATTAGTCTCATCCTCAGACGTCATGCCCACGAACCGCTGGCTGGACTTCTGATGCTTATGGCACACAAAAGAGGAAACACTTCAGGAGTTTTAAAGTCATCATCGGATTGGTTGAATTATACAGGATCTCCGGGAGACGTGTGTGTCGCGTTCTTTAACGTTCTGCCTGGAAACAAAGATGCCGTGACGCCAAACTCCTTCATCGACAAATGCTTATCAGGATCAACTAAGCGCTGTGAAATATTTAAAGTTCATGACATTGAATCTTTAAAATACGTCCGAGAGTTTTACACACTGGTCTGTTATTGTGGTGACATTTCCACGCCCCGAAACGTGACGCTGAACGAAACGAGCTGTGATTGGTTGTTTGACATGTCGGTCAAGCGGGCTCATGGGCAGGCCTTGGCCAGTGAAAGCTGCCATGGATTCCAGACCTTCAGCCGTCAATATATAATAAGTCTTCATCATTATGTCTGTCACCCAGAGCATGTGAGCGGAGCGGAGCGGGGAGCGAGCGGGGAGCGGAGCGTGCAAAATATAGTCGGAGCGCGGAGCGGGTTTTTATCCAAAGGCTGGAGCGATCGCTCTGTCTCGCTCCGGTTCCGCTCCGATACCGCTCACACCACGAGCCTAGGGCATGCACAAATCCACCCTGAATTCACCTGTGCCTTCAACAATTAACAAAACCATCAGCCTATACTTTAAAAATCGTTCGTTGTGAAGGAGTATTTTAATTCTCGTTAGATATTCCAGTAACGAGAGTTCGTTAAATATTTCCAAAACCAAACCGACAGGTCATAGGCTACAGGTGCACAATTCCTGTCAAAAAAATAGATGATAATGTTAAACATGATCAGGAATGTGGTGATATATATGTTCTATTTTGACTGATGTTGCTGTTGCTGTGAGTTCTTTATAGGATATAGGCTGCGTGGCGGACGCGTCGCGGAGCGTGTTTGCAGCGTGTTGATTTTCCTTTCCGCACCCATGTTAACAGATTAGAGCAGCCACATTGCCTGCGGAATACGCGCGTATCAGGTGTGGTCCAACCACGCCGCAACTGCGGCTCCACGACAGAATAGAAGTGAAGCAGATATTTTCCGCAGCAGTCACGCAACAAACCCGCTCCACGTCTGCCACGCAGACAGTGTGTCGGAGGCGTAAGGCTTCGGTTGAAAACGGCAGGTCTTAGGCATGCAGAGTAATTTTAAATTTGAGCGAGCGTGGAGCGATTTCACCGGAGCGGGATGAAATTGTTGATGAGCGGGGAGCGGAATTGAGCGGAGCGATCTGGTCCGACTTTGAGCGGTGGAGCGGGGGGAGCGAACACCCACGTGAGCGGGGAGCGGAAATTCTCACCGCTCAGCTCCGCTCACATGCTCTGCTGTCACCATACAACCTGACATTTTGTACTAGTCAATGGTAGGGCTGTTAAAATGGCTGAGCATTTTTTTGTACTTAAATATTATCAAAATTCGTATCATATTCGAATTTAAAAAGCATAATTTCAGTTAGAGGGGAAAAAGCTTTTGGCCACAAGAGGGCGCATCGAGCAAAATATTACTAATGCACGGTTCTTCAAAGCATAAAATAACACGACTACCTTTGAAAAAATGTGCATAGTGTTTAAAATAATGTTTAACCATATATAATTAATTCAATTGATTAAACGGTTACAAACAAAAAGCATCATGTATATACACAGTTTAATACAAAGCATGGAAAACCAATCACAAAGAGTAATGTTACTTTTTTCATTTAAAAACACGAGATGCAGTGGAGATGTTGAGAGACCTGTCCCGCCATAACATTTTTAGACATGTTTTTGCAAAGTTGAACATACAATAATTTAAAATGGCTTTCTAAATATCCGACTCTCTTTTGCGAGACGCGAGTGCAACGCTGATAGATATATTAGAATATGCACAAAATATACATTCTGTGTGAACGACTTGGTTCCAGTTTTCTCCGCATTGATGTTCTCTTCTGCCACAGTATTTTATAATGAATAACGTATCCAGTGGGTTCAACTAGATAGGCTAAAAAAAGCATTCAGATGCACCTTCCTACATCTTCATTGCATCTCGTGTACCACTGATACTGTCTTACACATTTTATTTATTGCACATCTTATTCTTTCTTATTTGTAATTTTTTCACCTATATTATTGTATATTCTCTCGTGTTGTGTTACACATTTTGCACTGTCCACTGAGCGGACCTGACCTGATTTACATTTCACTACTGATTATATTCTGTATAATTTAGTATGTGATGAATAAAACCTTGAACTTGACTGACACCTAAAATTGTGGAGTTTTATTTTAAATTCGAAATTCGATTTTTTTTTTACAGCCCTAGTCAATGGAAGAGAAAATTGAGTTCACTAACAAGTGAAAAGTGCTGTTTGATCAGACTGGGATAATCATTAGCTGTCGTCCACAGGGCTCTTGTCTTGGTTTGCATGTCTGCGTTGGCTCTGTGTTTCAGAGGTGAAGAACAGTCTACCTGCTACAGTGCTGGTGATATATATACAGCGTTAGTAAGCCAAGAAGCTCAGTCATGAAGGCCCCTGTGCTGTACTCACAGATAGTCTATTGTGGGTGCAGTTTAACAATGACGAAACGCTCTCAGCCACGTCTTTCAGTTACACCGTTTCTGTACAGTGTGTCTTTGTCACCCTCTTGCTGACTGAAACGCCTCTGCCTCAGCCTTCATTGTGGGAATCAGTCAATGAGTGCATTGAATGAAACTCTCCCTGATAAATATTTAGCCTGTTCGACATGGACTCGGAGAAGGCCGGGCTCAGAGAAAGAGCCCCGTGAAATAATCATGCTAGTGAGAGGGAGTTTGCAATCAATTTCACAATGAATACAGTTTCATTCTTTGTCTAAAATGTTCTATTCTGTCTCATTTAAACACTCATCATCTCCAATATCTTTTCAATGCCAATTTTAATTGTAAAATTTAATTGTAAAATTCAAAATAAAGTGCTCTGTGACTAGAAAAGAGGTAGAAATAACAATTAACTGAACAGGATTTTCTGTATGTAACAAAACCGATGTCATTTCCAACTATGTTTCTTAAAGGGAGGGGGGGGGGGCATGTTGAGTTATTTACACTGTTAAAGAGTTGGATTCTCCTGCCAAAGTTTCAAAAAACTATGTGCATGTAGGTGCCAGCGATAAAAGATCCCGGTCATGATTCAGCACCGGAGGCAGTAAGTGAAACTGCATCATTCTGTGTTTTGTTGGCGATCGGCGAATAAGTGCTCGTCACGACAAAACAGACCGGCTCGGAATCGGCAGACTTGATGGAAAATCGTCTATTTCTGGTCCCTGGCCGGTCGATCGGAGCATCTCTAGTTGTAATAAACTGTGTTATAACTTTGATAAGAGCGTTGTACAATACTACTGAACTCTCAGAGCAGCTCTGAAGATGACATTTCACTAATATTTATGAACTATTAGCAGGTAACACAGAATTAAAGTAGAAAATAGAAAGCAAAAGTACTCCAATAATCTTATTTGAAAAATAAATCTAATCACAGACACAATCTTCTAGACCATATTTCAATTTGATTATGTACAGCCCTATTTATGATTTATTCATCCAAATGCCTGTTAAATATACATGTGATTGGTTGAGTTGTAATGATGATATAATGTTTTGAACAGAGCAAACGCAGCATGTTAAAGGTAAAGAGCCGGTGTCTTTTACAAGCATGCTGGATGTAGGGCTGTGACGTATGCTGGCGGTATATATATCGAGTCATGGGAAAGATGGTGTTATATAATGTTTGTAGGTAGCTATGTTTGTGTGGCGGCCAGTGGGCAGGACTGCTTTATTATATTTGGTTCCATGTATTGCAACAATAATGAAGGATGTGTCCCAAACAAGTCAAAATGAGAAATATCTTGTTATTAAGAACAGGAAGCGATTTGAGTTTAATGAGCAACATCACAAACTTGTTTCATTAATATTGAATTATTATGGTGTGTTGACACAGGTGTGAATATTGGATAATTTTCAACAGCCTCAACTGTGACTCATCCAATCAGAATTTTGATTCATAATTATCCTTTCATAAGTTTCAGCGCTTTGAGTCTTGTTTTTAACCCGTGCAGTTCAGAAGTATGAGGTCAGCAAGATTGATTTTTTAAAATAAATTAATATTTCAGTTTGGCAAGGATGCATTAAATGGATCTGTCTTTTCCTTTTGAAATCCTGAAAAAAAAATAATTATTGGTTCCACATTTTATGTTTTAACATTGATAATATTTTTTTTATGAGTCTAGCATTTAGGGTATTACCACATAGCTTTAATAATACTGTTAATATGCTATTAATTGTAATACATTTTATTAACTTGTATTGTTATATAAACTACAACAGTAATAAACAGAAATAAATACAATTATTGTGAATGTGATATAAGTTTGTGAACTTAACATCAGTCTGAGTGTTATGAAAAATGCCTGCACATTTGCACACTTATATTTAATTTTTTTACATTTATATTTTTCTGCAACAAACATTCAGGCGATCAACAAAGAATGACCCTGACGGAAACAAAACATGCTTACCAAAGCTTGATAATACTGCAGAGAAAACTTGTATTTTTCATTGTTTCATACATGTTTTTAATAGAAAATATATTTGTACATTTGACCTGGTGTGCAGTAATACTTTAATTAATGCTCATTCATTAAAATAAATGAATTCACCGCACTTTGACGTAACTGATTGCTACTTCTCGCATCTGCATCTCTTTCAGTTTGATCTGTCACATTACATAACACCCGAACCATTGAGTGTTTAGATGAACATGATAAGGAACCAGAAATGGTAGCCACAAAGCGTGACTAAGCATTCCTCTCAAATTCCCCGGCACTGACTTGTGGCTCCGCTGCCAGGTTCATTAAGTGATTCATTCAGTATGTATTGGGTCATGTTGTTGACTCAGTCCCCGGAGGAAAAATAACATGTGGCCTCGATGACAGACCGAATAAGTGAGTTTGTTCAAACTCAAATCTACGTTCATTTGACCCATCTGTTCCTTCGTTAAAGTCTCTTTCTCTCTTCTGAGGGTGCAAACGGTGCGAACTGTCTCAGTGATATTGTTCACTAACAGACACGTTGCTTGGAAACGAAATGACTTCAGTTAGCACTGAGCTTCAGTGCTTTGAAAATGACTACGTGAGTGCTTTGTGTGTATTTAGAAATAAATGCAATATTTGCCTCCTTCTATCACGTCTCGTTTATCTGAGAGCAAGACGTTTGTTTGTCATGTGGCTGTGTTCAAGTCTTTCCTGAGTTGAACCAACTTCATCTTTTCCAAGATAACAATAGTTTTATTGCCAATCTCACAATGAGATTTGACACCTAAAAGCTTTCCAGAGATATTCACAGTCCAGCTTGAGGACTTTAAACTGGAGTATGAGTTAAATCTGAAATCTCTTATTGTCTTTGGCCATGAGCCGTCTCAAGACTTCATTCGTCTTCTTTAGGGGTGGGACTAGGGCTGAAACGATTCCTCGAAAAAATCCTCGAGGCAAATTATGTGCCTCGAAGAATCACCACTGTGCCGACGCTCCGCTCTATCAATTCTGGCAAAACCTGATTTTACCAAGTGTGACATGTCCCTGGATCAACATCTTTGTTGACCCTGGAACAACATTGTCTTTAACCAATCAGATTTGAAGAAGTTTATAATCTTTGTGAAGTTTAGGCTTACAATCAGCGTTTGGTGCTTGTACATCAGTGTCATTCATCTATAATTTCCTCTGATTCTAGGGATTACTCATGGGTTAGTTCAGGTGTAGGGAAATGGTCAAGATTACATTTTTGGATTAAAATGTTGTTCCAGGGTCAACAATATATGTTGACCCAGGAACACATCTAACTCGGCAAAATCATGACGTGCATCATTCTGTTCAGTTACCGCTCATGCTCACCGAAAAGCAGAGTCCGCTCCAATAACGCGCCAAGACAGGTCTGTAACGTTAGTATACTTGTTTCTGTTTTCTGTAGAGCTGCTGTGCTGTGAAATCTCCTTCACTGATCTTATCCTCTGCACACATTCGCTGATAATACATGTTTACTTGATGTTTCTTTACACAGAATCATCATTTCTATTCATTTCCCACTGATTTAACTCATAGTGCATATGAATGGATGACAGAGACGCGTGTTTTCCTTTAGCGCACACACACACACACACACACACACTGAAGCGCACGTGACGTCTCAATGAGAACATAAACACACAAACAACATCTCCAGAACTGCTCTGAGAGTCACTTCATGAGCGTTTCATTTGGGTAAAAGCGTTTCATATCCTCATATCATATACACACAGAAATGTAAAGGTATGCACGGCAACCCGTCAAAATAAAAGTCTGTTTTTTTGAAGACCGTGCAGCAGAAATATTTGTTCAGCAGAATGTACTACTACTACTAAAATTATGAAAACGTATTTTTTTTACGGAATGATCACACAGCATTTCCAAAATGTTTTAATTTGAATAGTAAACTCCTTTTTTTGCCAAAAAAGTTTAATTTTCAATAATTTAAAGATAAATTACATTAACGTGTTATGCCTTAATTTGATAACTAAATACACAACACAGAATTTCTGAGGAAAAATTAAATGTTTAATTTGGCTATTTAAAAAAAAAACACAAAAATAAAACATTAGGTGAGAGAAAATAAAACATAACTTTATAATTGTCATTTTCTTCAATCATATAATGATTATAACACCTCAAATACATTGCATGTAAAAGTGTTGAAGGGTGCATTGTGTGCTCATGATCAGGACGGTACCACCTCAAAAAACCCTGTTTGCAGGACTATACATTATTTGGATAATTAGTCAAAAACAACAACAGTTATGTCTGATTCTGTTGCATAGAACTGAATAAAAATAATACATTGATATTTAATATTAATATATTTTCTGTCCAATTTTCTTTCAATAAAAGTGTGGTTATTTTAGTGGCTTGTTTTTTAAATTCCGTGTCATTTAAATTGAAAGTCTTACAAAATTACTTTATAGTTTTGAATAAAATAAATAATTATTAGAAAGCATTTTCGGTTCTGGTTTTCGAACAAGCACATCCAGAATTCTCTGTTTCGGCTCAGAATTTATTTCAGTGCATCCTACCATTTACTGTAACTACATCCAGAGCACTGTTTGCAACCACACGCTCCTTTAAAGAACACACACACACACACACACACACACACACACACACACACACACACACACACACACACCAGTATGCAGAGAGACATTTAAGATGGTTTATTCTGCTGAGAAATGTGTTAATGTTATGTGTTGTTTCTGTTCCACATTAGCTTCCGGTCCACTATTTTTCGCCTCTTACAAAAGCCACAATTCTTCTAAGAAGACAGTAAAGGCTTATATCATGCTTGAGCTGTAGTTAGGATCAAAGGTGGAAGTTAAGTTGCACAATGTTTAGGTTTTATTATTATTTTTTTAATACTATTATTTTGATTTATGTCTTAGTTTTAGGTTGTACTATGTTTACCTTATTGACTATGACTCTGACTATGAGCAACCATGAACCGCGTTCTCTATGAAGATTGGGAAGCACGAGGAACCAAAGGATAAACAGATTTCCAGCCACTGTATTTGCTCTACTGCTATATATATATATATATATATATGTTTATGGAGATGAGAACTAGCTGCCCCGGAACATCTATCAGCGTGGACCATAGGCACCGATGACGTAATTATTGTAGAGCACATGTTCAGTTCGTTAGTAGCCTATAAGCTCTCCGCTCGGATCGCAGGTGGATGAGAGATAGCGCCGGCAGCGCATCTCTTGTTTATGTGAACAAAACTGGATGCTCTCCCTCTCTCTCCCTTCTCTCTCAGATATTACAAGGACACGTTATGCATTGTGAACAGTGAGCACCGACCGGCAGAAACATAAATCTGCATCTGAAGCATCGAGGACGAAACAAAACCTCGTCAAAAGGTGCAAAACCAAAGTGTGCAGTGTGTGCTTGCCGCGCGTCTACATTTGAAATAACGAACCTGAGCGTTAAAGCGGCAAAAGACACGATGTGATTGTGAACGGCTGTTTCTTCGTGTGGGGCTCTTTTTTATGATGAGAGGAGTAGCAGTTAAAAGTGTTTGTTTACACACAGAAAAAAAGAAAAGTGTAAGCTTTTAATAAGTCTAAGAATAAAATGATTAATTTAGCCTACTCAACATGTTACAATTGATTTACAGAACTACAAAACTTGCACTTAACCTTTTCACAGGCATTTAGTTTAGACAGATATCGGGATGTATCATTATAGGATTTTCTAGAATGATATCGATTATTGCAGTATCGTATCGTTATCGTGAACCATGTATCGTGATTATACCGTATCGTGAGGTACCCTGCGATTCCCAAACCTAATCTTCTTTATATTCGGTTTATATAGTCTAAAGTGTTATTATTAATGTACCCTTTAAGGGATGGTTCATCTGAAAAGGGAAATTCTGTCATCATTTACTCAACCTCATGTGTGACTTTCGTTATTCTGTAAAACAACAAAGAGATTTTACAAAAAGAAACAATTCATATGTAAAATAAAAAGCTTTGAAACTAAATCTTAAAAAAAGAATTCAAAGTTTTAAGCTTGTAATATAAATGTATTTTTTACATGCTATTTTTAAATTAATTTTGCAATTATAAACTTAATTTGTACAAAATAAGGAGCTAAATAACTAAAAAAAACTAAAATAAGTGAATTTTATTTTAAGTTTCAAGCCCAAATGGAGCCAAAATAAGTCTGTTTAAATTCTAGAATATTCAATTGAAAATGAAAGTAAAACTCAAGAGCAGTCTGATTGAATATCAGGTGGTGCTGTGATAGATTCAGTTATGCATGTGTAATTTGGGTAATTATCTTACTGTAAAGCGTAGGTACATCTTCATTAGTTTAGTCTAAAAATCTGAGGGTTTTGAACAGCGTCCCTCCTTAAGGTGAAAAAGGTTGCTTTACTGTGGATGAGCGTCATTGCTCCTCTTGTTAAATGTTGACATGTCCTCGCTTGTTTACTTCAGAAATAAAATATGATGCTGATGTGTCATATTGGGGTCTGTTCTTATTTGTGTCCCCTGTGATGTGTCAGCTCATAATGCAGTGTGGGGAGTGTGTGGTGCTTTTCACAGGCTAAAGTTTGTGAATCAGTATTTCAGTGATAATCTACTGTCTGAAGATGTCTTGAAGCTGCTGGAATATGTGCTAAATGTTGAAAATGAGTAATAAGCTTGATCAGCTTTTAATCAGGCTTGTCGTTTTGTTGCTTTATTACATAAATATTAGCCATTCGTTGCTTTCGCTTAATGAGCAGGCTTTACTGGAAGTAACAGTTTTGATAGAAATCTCTGCTTCAGTCCCGTGGGACGTTCTTCAAAGCTTGCTGTAGCTGAAGTGAGCGGAGTGTAGTGAAGGGCCAATAGCTGTTCATAAATAAATGTAGGCAGGCATGTGTTAATGTGCTGGTAGTTTTGTGTACTACACATACACTGAAGCACGTCACGCTCTCTCGCTTGCGGTGATTTCAGCGTAGGGCTGTGGGCGATATGGCCCAAAAAATTATCACGATAATTATTTTCATATCAGTCGATATCGATAATTATCACGATAAATGTCAAATCTTTATTTCTTTCAAGTTTAAAGCCAGATTTTTGCTCCAAAGTGAAAGTTTTAGAAACCAGATCATTCATTTTCCTTAACACAATAATTATCTAAATAGATATGTGTTTCTTAGTTTCTGCACACTCTAATGAGTGATATTGTTTCAAAATCAAGAAACCGGTTTGGGTTGCCTCATAATATGAATGATAATAATATCACTTTTTTGTCTCTTAGAAATACACATTTGATTGTAGCTTGAATTAGGATGCAGTAACATTTTTGTTCATTATCAAAATCAGTAACATCTGTACATCAGTAACATCTGTAGCAACCTCAGTTTTATATGGTATAATGTATTCTGACCAAGTTTGTATTTTTATTAAGCATTGGTCTCCTATAGTAGCATACATTTAAATAATGATAAACAGTTAAAACCACACATATAGCACCTCAATAACATGGTCAAAATATAACTAAATGGTTTTTAAGTAGTATATTTGTATGAAAGACAGTAGTCTAAAACCATTCAGTATAAATGTACACATGCTATAGCTGCCTTAACCACACATACTTACTATAATTATATACCATTACTCCTGTAATAATATTAAATGTGAATATCCCACATTTCTGCCACAATACCATGCTGCAGTGAATGTTACTACAGTAAATCCATGGTAAATAATGGCGATGTGCAGATTGAAAAGCCTTCTGACTGTCTCGTTGCAGTGTTTCTCATGTTCGGCTTGTGTTCTCACATTAGGCGTGAACGGTCAGTGTATGACATCAAAGTACCGCGAGAGCGATAAGAGAGGATGAAACCTATGCTTTCGAACAGCTCTCGCGGTACTTTGATTTTTGCTCCAAAGTGAAAGTTAAAGCGCCGCTTTAAGTCGAACGCGCCTACTGACTGGATCTCACAGCACTGTTTAGTGATCACGTGACCGAGTAAACGCATCTGCTCTAGTGAGCTCGTGCCGCGCGGCAGTTTGAACTGTGATCCGAGCGGATAAACGGTCCGTGTGGCGCGATTCAAAGGAGTCACGTGGTTTCGTTCTGCTTTTGGCACATAAAGTATATCGAACATTTTTCGAACTTAGTCATATCGTTTTAGAGGAAAATTATATCGCGATAATTATCGTTATCGAATTATCGCCCAGCCCTATTTCAGCGTCTGCCGTCTCAATGAGAACATAAATACATGAACAATATCTCCAGAACTGAGAGTCACTTCACCAGCATTTTACTATTTAATTTGAGCAAAACTAGCCTCATATCATATGCACACGGCAACCCGTCAAAAATAAAAGTTTGGTTTTACTTATTAAAGACATTGTGCCAGAAATAGGCTATATTACTATTATTATTTAGTAAAATGTACGTAATATTACTACTACTACTGCTACTACTGTTGAAAAATAATAAAGCTTAATTTTTGAAAGAAATAATAACGAAATATTTTAATTTTAATATTAAATCCCCTTTATTTGCCAAAAATGTAAGTTTAATTTTCATTAATTAAAATATAAATTAAATCAATGTTTTATGCCTTCATCTGATGACCAGTCAAATTTAAATACACAACACAGAATTCATGAGGGAGAGAACATTTTCATAAGGCTACTGTAAGAATAAATACAAATAGTTTGCATGAATTCAAATAATTAGACATGCTAAAATACAGAATTTGGTAACAATAAAACAGAAAGTGATAAAAAATATAAAAAAATTAATACGGCTCTAAAGATGTTTTTTTATTTTTGTTACACTTTTAATAAATGTATGTTAAATTTAAGTTTCATGATTTGAATTAATTAGACATACTTTTTGATTAGTAAAATTTAAGTTGACCATTAATAATGAATCCAGAAAAAATACAACGGAATCCAGACAAATTTAAATGGAATGCTGAAAATTTTAAACGGAATTTGGGAAAAATTTAAATTTAATGCTGAAAAACTAAAACGGAATTTGGGAAAAATTTAAATTTAATGCTGAAAAACTAAAACGGAATTTGGGAAAAATTTAAATTTAATGCTGAAAAACTAAAACGGAATTTGGGAAAAATTTAAATTTAATGCTGAAAAACTAAAACGGAATTTGGGAAAAATTAAAATGTAATGCTGAAAAACTAAAATGGAATTTGGGATAAAACGGATTTTTAGGGCCCTACTTTATGGAGCGGAGAAACTGGTCTGGTGTGCCGGAGCAGGCTCAGATAAACCACAGTTCATGCCATCAGCAGCCGTCGACTGCACCAGCTGCGTTTCAGATGAGCTGCAGCCTCTCTCACACATCTCTGTTTTGTCAACACTAATATTTTAAAATGTCCTTTACAAATTCCTTGTTGTTTTAGCATGTCTTGTTAAAATACTGTTGATGTTCTCAGCTGCTCTGCTGTTGGCCTTTTGATTAGACTACAGTTTATAATTTAGGTCTGCATTAATATTTTCTGTTAGCAAAGTTTTGTTTTATAATCACAGAACTTCCTGCTATTATCACATTATTTAATATAAATACTACTAATAAAAATGATGACAAATTCAGGGAAAATACCCAATGATATATTTGGTCTAATATTAAATTAGGAGCTTCTGAGTCAGATGATATGTACTATAAGTACTATAAGACCAAAAGTGGTATACAATTATTTACATATTTAATATGTTGCGCTTCTGAGTTGCATAAGATTTAGTTGTTTCTCTCCCCATCCCGATGATGCATGTTTCTCAATCTCATTATAAATTGTTACTCGTTAAATTAATGTAAACTATGGATTTTCCACAGACTTGCTTGATTCACGACTGCTTCCTTTTACTGAAGAGTAAGAGAGTCAATAATGCATTACTGTTGAAGGATGTTCATTTGGAGGCTTTTCTCAGCAAATATTATAATAATTTGACATGCATATTAACAGGCACATTAAATAATTAGTTCAACTAAAACATTTGAATTATTTTAGAGCTGCTGTAATATAAACATTAGACTTTAGTCATCTCATGTTATTCAATGGAAAACTCTATTGGCTGTTTTAGAGATGCAGTCTCAACCATTAATATCCCGGAGCAAAGTGGTCAAGCTCCTTACCAGAAGTACACTTTGTGTTTCTCTAATGGGGCTGCTATTTAGAGCAGGTATTTCTCAAATAAGAGAACAAACAGGTCACGGTTACCGGTGGAAGATGAAAGCACAAATGACTGATAAATACTTGCAGATTCGTGTTGCCAAGTTTTTTTGTATGTGTGTGACTGAGCCATAAAATAGAGCAGTACTGGAAACAGCTGGCAGACTTTACCTTTATTTACCTAACAACAACTCACTCTGCCGCGCCATGCGTTGAACACAAACTCCCAGCATGCTGATTACTCAATGCATCAGTGCACTACAGTGCCCTCGATCTCTTCAGCTGGACATTTACACAGTGCACCTGCAGGAGACCGTGTGCTGCAGTCGTTTCTGACATGCTTTGCTGGCTCCATGCTGGATTTCATGGACACTTCGATGTGGAGTTTTATTTTATTAGAGAGCAGGGTGGCCAATATATAAGATAATATCACACTACTTAATTTAAAGAGATTAAATAATGCATGCATAATGATTTCTGCAATAAAATTTATATTAATTAATTTAACTTTTTACCAGTTCTATTTACTAAAGTAATTAGAAATACATTGAGCTGGATCGTAAAACTTTATTTTAAGGTCTAATTCTCGCTATTAATAAACCATTAACTATGCTGCTTATTACTAGTTAGTAAGGTAGTTGTTAGGTTTAGTTTTTGGGTAGGATTAGGGATGTATAATATGGTCATGCAGCATGTTTTATACGCATTAATAAACTGCCAATATGTTAATAATAGACATGCAAATAAGTAACTTGTTAATAGTGAGAATTGGTCCCTATACTATTGATACGTTTAGCTTTTTGTGACTTTTGAGGAAGCCACTCTGTAAACTATCCTTTTCTTTTTAGTGAACAGTGATAATTATATAAAATTATAATGAACTTAAACATAACTGAACTCTAATGTGTTCACTTTATAATTCTAAGTGGTGTGATCTTGTCAATGAAGGATATGAAGAGTTTATATATGAGAAGCTCAGGCAATGCATTATGAGTAAAATCAATGTTTTAGTAATGTTTTGTGTTTTTAAGCTTCAGTGTTGTGAATTTTAGGACTCTGACCGCTCTCTTGCCACTGGTTTGCCTCCTCTGTCTCTCATTGGATGAGTGTAGTGCTCTCTGATAGGCTGTGCCAGTCAGTGGGCGGGGCTTGCTCAGGCTGCTGTGTGTGTGTGTGTGTAAGCTGCTCCAGTTGTAGTTACGCCTGCAGCAGTAAGCACTGCGTTGTGAATTGTAGTTAATAACACAATCGTGTATGTACTCTGTAAAGCAGCAGGAAGAGTGTCTCAGTGCATTATATGTCTGCATTTAAATTTTTCCATTTTAAAACCACGTCAGTTTATTCAAGATAGTGAAATAAATAGTGCCTGTAGCAATCCCAAGACTGTCAGAAATCAGTCTCACTACTTTTATGGTTCAGTGTAGATGCATATAATGGGAGATGTATTATTGGTATTAATATTAAAAACGTCTGCATCTTCCTGCAGGGTAAACAGATACTTTCTGTAGTATAGATACTCTAATTACCTAGTCATTGGTTACTGCTGTTACTGGCTTCATATCATATTCATTTATTTGAACGTTGACTGTCAGTTTTGCATCAACGGGTGAGAGGCGAATGGTTTGGGGAGACCAAGCATCTGAAGTTGTTTAACGGAGTACATTTCAAAATAGTGTTTTGGTTAATCTATAATATTCAAACATTAAAAAATAACACATTTCATGTAAGAAGTTGTTTTTGAATACTGTAGGGCAGAAAACCAAGTTTAATTAATGTCAGTTATCCTGCAGTGTAATTGAAAATATGAAACTTTTTTTTCTCACTTCTTGTTTTATTACATGACATTTAATGGTGCAGATTTGTGAAAAGTACATTTTTAAAATGGTCTTTATCTAAAAATGAAAATAATGTAGGCTAATTATCATTTAATCACCCTCATGGTGTCATGAGGACATACAGCTGTGAATGACCTGAGTAAATGTTGACAATTTTCATTTTTAGGAGACTTGGGATTAGGTTTGGGTACCGAAACCCAGTACCAACATGGCACCGGTACCTATGGAACCGGTATGTACCGAACCGAATCAGAACGCAGATTTCGTTGCCATGCCTGAGCGATCGGTTGAAATATTTGTCCTTTGTTTCTCCGAAACGGACGTAAGAAGCATCATCACCGGCACCACACGTGCAAAATAATTTCCCGACTGAGAAAATGCCCATGAACTCAATTCGGAAAGCTCTAATAATACAAGTCCAACAAATCTTTGTAGTAACGCGAGTGTGCGGTTTTCACATTCAGACTTAAAAGCACAACTCAGGGAATGAGAGGATCTGAGGAGCGCGTGAATGCAGTGATTACACTTGCTCTGACGACCTTCCATTAACGAGCTAAGCTACTACTACCCAATAGCCTACTAATACATCGATTAGCAATGGATTATAAATATACTTCATAATTATGAAAATACCAGGGATGGCTTGAATAACACAGATAAACTATGCATTGTCGTAGTCGAGTGTTTATTGTATTTATTTTATCATTCACAACGTTTATATCTTCTGTTTATTATCCATATCCCTGGAGCATCAAGAGATCACTACTTCTATGACTGGATCTGTGGATGTTCAGTGCGAGGGCGCCCTCTAGTGTCCTGTATGAATTAAAAACACATCACCCCGGTTTAACAGACCAGGCGTGCTAGACTAAACTTGCACTGACTGATCCTAAAATATATCAGTGCATTTGTTTTGTCTCAAGATGCACCCCAGTAAAGCTTTTTTTTTCTGAGCGTGTTTATAAAAATTACTTGCATTTCATAATTGAACTATGATCTAATCCTGGTTTACATTTAGTCATTTTGCAGATGCTTTTAAAGCGACTTACAATTGGGGAATATATAAAGCGATTAATCTTGAAGAGGCAAACAGACAGAGGAGGTACTCGTAACACCAAGTCTCAGACATTGATCAAATAAATACAAGCTAGCAAGGGAAGGAGAGAACGATAAAGAGAAAGTGAATAATCAAATTTTTGATAAAGAGAGGTGTAGTCTAGGGTTAATCTAAGCCCTGTCTGTGTGTCTGTGAACCCGGGCCCATGTGTTTAGTGCTAATGGCCAATCCAATTATTAATTGGTAATTTTTTATTTTTATAAGTATCGGTTCAGGCACCGTTTAGGCACCGGTACCGTTTTAAAAGTATCGATTTGGCACCGGTATCGAAAAACCCCCAAACGCTACCCAACCCTAATTATAATCAGTTATGGTCTATTACTGAACCGATACCGAATCGTCCTCGTCTGCATCGCGATGCACCGTAGAAACGATTCATTTCGACACCTCTAGCATTAGAGTGGACGCAGTCTATTAAAGCTGCCAGCCTCTATTATCTCATCAGTAGCTAATTATTAATGGCAACAAGGCTGAGGAAAAAAGAAAAACCAATAACTATGATTATCTGTAAACTTTCCATACTTTAATCACCCCCAGATACTGAAAGTGCTATTGTTTATAACTTGTAATTGTCTTTCCCCCCCTTTATTACTTTATATTTGCTTATATGTTTTGAAGCTATATTTACTTTTAATTCTTAGCAATAATAATAATTAATTAATACATTAATCAATTAATTAACGTAATTATTTTAAAAAGTAGCCTGCTTATATACAAATGCACAAAATAAATGTGATTATAATTATGCATCGTGATATCGAATGATAATCGTAATCGAATTGAATCGTGAAACCAGTGCTGATTCACTTCTGTAATATATATATATATATATATATATATATATATATATATATATATATATATATATATATATATATATATATTTAATAAGTTACTCTGATCGGATCATGGCACAAAACCCCTGATCGGGACATCCCTAAATTAAGGAGTGTGCTTTGTCCAATCTGAAGCAGAAAACATTCATGCACAGTACGTTGAATGCATGGACACATTAAAATACACTGACTAGACCAGTGGTTTCCAACCTTTTGCCCAGAACCATACCCCATGTGCCCAATTGATATGAAATGCAACCCACATGCAATTAAACATAAAGCGTGAGTTTTCATGAAACTTTAATCTAATTTAAGAGACCACTTATCAAATAAAAGGTGTTTATACATTACATTTATCAGACTCTTTTATCCAAAGCGACTTACAATTGCATTCAGGTTATATATTTTCATTAGTATGTGTGTTCCCTGGGAATCGAACCCACAACCTTTTGCGCTGCTGACGCAATGCTCTACCACTGAGCCACAGGAACACTGTGTGCCTTTATCTGCTGCTTAAACCCCAGGTGTAGGAATGTACAGGTATGTCAGCTAATGAATACCCAGGACTAATTATTAAACCCGGGGCCGGGATAAAATCACATTTCAAACATAGTAAGTTAAATTTACTTCCTCAAAACTTTAAGCAAATACTAAACAGCTGCATAAACCTTTCCTCCTTAAACTAATGAGTGTCTGTCTGCTGCTTTGAATGAGTGAATATTGACAGCAGCAGAAGGCCTGTCAGCGAACTGTTGAAGGTGAAGACACTGCATTCTCATTAGCCTTCGCTCTGAGCAAACCAGAAAGAGATGGAGAGGGTTATAGGTGTTGTTGTTCCCCTAAGGTCCTTTTGTAGGACTGTCTAAGGCACAGAATAGAGGGCAGTATAGATCAGAATGGTCAGGAAGGTTTCTGCAGTGATCGATGAATGTCACTGTCACAGGTCACACTCGTCATGTTGAAATGTTTTGGTGTCATTTGAGCATGTTGTATAAAACAGTGGTTCCCAAAGTTGGTCGTGAGACAGTTAGGGGGGGTCGCGCGATGATTTCCAGAAATCAAATAAAAAAATTTAAAGTATTAGAAATAACATTTTATCCATAACTAACAAAAAATAAAAAGTAGTAGTTAATGGTTACATTAAAAAACATGCAAATAAAAAAGCCATCAGCCTTTCGATTTTCTTTCCGTTTGATCGCGACCCCTGAGGTTATTACGACAGATTAACGACAAATAAACGATCAATTTACAGCACCATGTTAAACATCCCGACATGTGCACGTAGGTCATTTTTTCGCTTTAGGCTTAGGATATTATTTTTGTTGAAATTAAACGTTGGTTAATACCCAACCATCTCATTAGGTGAGGTTAATGTTGAAATTAAACGAATGAGTAAATTACTATAAAAAATGTTATTTGGTTGTTAGACCGTTGTGTTTTTTTGTGTTGTCATTAGGCTATGCGCATGTTTTGATAGGCCTATTGGTGCATGTGCGCCGTTTGTATATTTTAACCACCTCCGAGGATAGTGGGGGTCGCGAGTCACTGGCACCGTTATTTTGGGGGTCGTGGGCTGAAAAGTTTGAGAAGCCCTGGTATAAAACATAGCCTTTCTCTGTCATGTTCTCTCTCCTCTAGTTGCCTCCTTACACTCTGAGGTAAATCTGAGAACATGGTACATTTAACCCCATCTGAGAAATTAAAATGTAAATGTTTTTCATACTTGAATGGATTTTTAAGCCAACTCAACAAAATAGATGTGTTGCTTCGCCAAATAAATAGTGTTTATTCTTGAAATGCATGGCATAATCTATTTTTTTCTTTTAAAAGTGCCTGTTCTGTGCCGTTAGAAAAGTACACAGTGTTCCAGTGACACTTGGGCAGCTCTGAGTTTTAGTTCCTGTCGTGAGACGTTCTGTAGTGACTTCAGGAAACACTGAAAGCTCAGTCAGTTGTAACAGTGGGGAGGAAGTCATTTGTGTTGATCTCAAAGCAGACAAAACGTTTGTGCAAAAGTACTCGCAGCCCCATCTTCAGACACTTATCTGACCCTCTGGCTGAGGTGTTAACCTCTGTTTGTTGCTCTCTGAATGCTGCTTTTATTATAGTATTACTGCAGAATTTGAGCTGTTTCTGTGTATTTGACATTTGTGACATTACTATCCTCTCATTTAATACTTTTTAAACCATACGGCTCGTATTTCAATATAAAAGAATTACAAATATTAGAAATTGTGTAAAATATAATTAGCAAAATATTTACTTTCTAATATATTTTTCTACTCATTATTAAACTACTGTTAGATTTACACTATTGTTCAAAAGTTTGGGGTTGGTAAATTTATTTTGGAATATTTTTGAAAGTCTCTTATGTTCTTATGCTGATGTATTTGACCAGGCATGCAGTGAAAATAGTATTGTTGTGAAATGTTATTACAATTTAAATCTATTTTCTTCTATTTTTTCTATCAAATCTCACTTATTCCTGTAATGCAAAGCTGAATTTTCAACAGCCATTACTCCAGGCTTTAGTGCCACGTGATCATTCAGAAATAATATATATGACGATGGGATTTATCAGATACAATATCATTAACTAATGTTGAAAACAGTTGTGCTGCTTTATGTTGTCGTGCAAACGGCAATGATTTAAAAAATAAATAAATCAGTATTCTTTGATGAATAGAAAGTCCAAAAGAACTGATAATATGAAAAACAATTTTTTTTCACTGTCACTTTTGCTCAAGTTATTGTATTCTTACTGAAGAAAAGTATTGATTTCTTTAAAAACAAAATCTTGACCGTAAACTTTTCAATGGTGGTGAAGACCCTAAAGAGAAACAAAACTATCTATAAAATGAAATAATTAAATTAATCTCATGACCAGTCATTAGAAAGCACATTTCATACACTTATTATGTTCAACTTTTCTGCAAACCTTTAACAATCTCTTGCATCCTCAAGTGTCTCCAGGACCCTGATTTAGAAGAAAGTGTTATTCTTTATAGATGCCACTTGATGATATTTATTTTATGTCAGTACAAGTATAATATAATTTCTTACAAAACAGTAATCAACATTTCTCCAATCCTAGCATCTTTACATTGGCTTCCTGTAAAGTTTAGAATCGATTTTAAAATAGCTGTTTATGAGTACAAGGCATTAGCCGGCCTTGCACCAAAATATATCAGTGACCTTCTGATTGCTTACTCTCCTCAAAGAGCTCTTAGGTCCAGTAATCAGTTTCTTTTAACGGTCCCACGTTGTCGAAACCAAGGGTGGCCGGGCTTTTTCAGCTGCAGCCCTGAAACTTTGGAATAGTCTCCCTGTAAATGTGAGACTCGCTCCTTCACTCGCTAGTTTTAAGTCTGCTCTTAAATCTTATTTGTTCTCCCTGGCTTTTGAATAATGCCCGCTTAAGGCTCTGTTGCCAACTTGGCTTAGATTCTATTTGTATATATATTTTTTTTTTACTGTTTTTGCTGTATTGTATTCGTTGTACAGCACTTTGGTGCAACTCTGTTGTTTTTAAACGTGCTATAGAAATAAACTTTGACTTGACTTGAACCCAAATCTTCCATTACTTCTCAGCATTTCAGGTGTAGAAATGCCAAGCAAAGTGAGTTCTGTGCTTCATGTCATGTGACTCTCAAGAACTACAGGTCAACATTCTTTCCATCTTTTCCAAAATGATCCCACGGATCTGTAAAATTCCCAATAAAACCAGCACATTTGCTTATTTTTTCATAGGGGTTCCTGAGACTGAGGGGAACCCGTTCAATGTTCATATGCATCCAAAACTATTAAAGCCAGGAATGTAATTCTTTTTACAGCCCAAGTACAAGACATTTAGTAGGGCTGCGTTTCATGCATCTGAGGAGGGAGCATACGGTCCTGAAACTGCTGACTTAGCTCTTCTTCTTTGAGTCTTTATGAGGCCACGCTGTGGGACGTATAGGACAGACATTGGCCGTCTGTGGCTTGCGAGTCAGTTCTGACCCGTATGAGTGTGTGAGTGTATGTGTCCTGCCACCCATATGGAGTGGAGCCACTATGTCTCATCTCTGCATGAGTGTGTTTTTTGTTCCTGTGGATGTTACCCATCATAACGCCTGCTCCTCCCATGAGACTAATATAGATTTAGATTCAAAGATGCAACAATAAATGGCAGGGCTGCTGGGTAATGGTAGGAGACTCACACTTTTCTATTTGATCCAAAATCTCTTGATTTGATCCATTTGGATATTAGGTATACAAAATTAAGGGAAAAAATGTCTCTACAAAAGTGATTACTTAGACAAGGAAACCCAGTCGGTTGGTACAATAATATAATATTCAAGGTTCAAATAAACAACAGAGTCTAAACTATTAAAACACTATTTATATTTATGTTTTTAAATATAAAACCATGAGTAGCATGCATCTGATTTGCACATATGGCATTTTTTTATCTACTTTTTAATAATGTGATTGTGTTTACATTCTAACAGTGTCTGATATAAAATTTGATTTCATGACTGATTTATTTAAACATATATTAAATAAGACATCACTAAAAGGTTAAATAAAAATATTATGAACAATATGTAATTTATTTAGCAAAATAGTTATTTTTTCTAGCTTACTGCTGATCTGTAGACATTGAATGCTTTTCCTGAGGTAAATGTGGCATTATGTGACATTGTTTGCAAGCTGTTTTATTGACGTCTGATGAATGATGACATAAGAAATTATATGTTTCAGTTGTGCTGTTTCTTTCAACACTCCTTCTGATGATCAGTCATGTTTATTTTATGCTTTAACTAGTATTAAATATGGAGAACATGATGATCATTATGTGCTGTTTCTTTAACTGAGGCGGCTACTGTGATCTGTCACACCACATTAAAAGCATCAAAACAATGTTTATTGTTTAAGTTTCATGATAAAATTGACAGAATTTTAAAGCTGAGACTTTGTTTAATATCAAAAGTAACACAAAGCTTATTATGATTAATGGCTGACAGGCTTGTTGCAAGTAATGTTTTGTTCACGCACAAACAGCATAGATTAATATTAAGTAATTGATATCGTCAACCCAATAAATTGCCATTTTGTTGGTTAGCGCTGCTTTCTTATTGCTGTGTAGCATGAGGATTAAAGATGATTATTGTGGTACCAAAGGTCTTTATTATGGCGCTTTTCCACTGCGTGGTACGACTCGGCTCGGCACGGCTCAGAACAGCACGGCTCGGTTCAGCTCGGTTTGTGTTTACGCTGCAGTTTAGTACCGCTTTAGAGAGACCGGGATTATTCACGTGTCGTTATAGTTGCGCCGCCTCTAGTGCCGTGACTCCCGAAAAACTTGCTATCTTCGATTTCTCGGCTATGAACGAGAGGATAGTCTGTGCTTCCTCGACAGACAACGAAACATACATTTTTGGTTGCTAAAAGAAAGGTGCGCTCATTCAAAACCGTTGCGTTCGACCCTTTACTGGCTGTGCTGATTTGCATCTAGCGGGTCTGTTGTATCTCATCCCGCAAGTTACGCAGGCAGTGGCGATTTTCTCCAGCCAATCAGTGATCAGCAGAGCTTACATGTCATGTTTTGGTAACGGTACGGTTCGCTCAGAACCTCGGCCGAGGTGGTACTAAAAACCAGGTACCAGGTACAGTACCCAGTGAAAAACCCCCCTACCATGCAGTGGAAAAGCGCCATTATATTCACACCAACGGTCAAACGGGAGAGGTTAATGGGAGCTTCTTAACCAACCAAACCTTGCCCCCTTGTAAGGAACATGTAGGATTTAAGCTTCAATGTAGATGTCTCAGGAGCAGACGGAGGTCATGCTGCTGATCGAGAACCACAAGACATGCAAACCAAGTCACTTCTTGATTGCCGATTTGTTCTTATTTCTTGTGGATAGATCCAGATAAGAGTCCACTTCATTTCTTTGTGTCCACAGCCAGAGGATTAGAGCGCAGTCCTCTTTCTCGTCCTCCAATGAGGAAAAGCCGAAGGTTTGTTCTCTGTCAGCACACGTGTGATGCCCAGTGCTCACGTGCCTGCGTTGTGGCCGGGTGATTTATGTATGGTGAATAACATTTCATCTGGCTGACAGGGATGATCAGATGGTGGTCGTTAGCAGGTCTGAGAGGTTCTGGCCCAAGGTGAATGGTCCTATTCTGACCCGTCTGCTGCACGGCGAATGTTCCTTCGCACCATCCGTGCGGATGTGAGGATCTGTATGCGATCGTGTGCGTCGACATGGTTTTCTAGCTTGCGTGCTGCAGCTGGCTGCTGTAAATATTAGCTTTTCAAATGAACATGGCCACCCTCAGATATTCAAAGGCAGAAATTGAGAAGCATGTTTTTTTATTTAGTTGTCTGGCACCCTTTTCTAAACCAGCAGCAGACAGCTTGGTTACGTTCAGCAAACATACGGTAAGCAGTGCATTCAGCCTGCATCTTCTAGTGCTGGTGGTTTTGGACTGGGGTGAAGGGGTCTGTGAGACTGGTTTCAAAAGGGCATTGGGTTCAGCTCCATTACACATACATATAAACAAATACTCACTGAAGAGATTCGAAAATAACAAGCTAATAAACCTGCCCCCTCCTGATGGCACATCATAAAGAGATCCTCAGAGATCCAGAATCTGCCTCAGTGTTTGTGTGTGAGCTCATTTATGGCATTATTTATATGTGCGTGATTGGGACAAATTCAAAATTCAAGTTTTGCTTCTTTGTGCACATTAAATACATTGTAAACAATTTAAAAATACAGAAGTTTTACTTCTCTGTGCACAAAAAAATACATGGTTAAAAATAAAAAAATACATTTGTCATCACAGTTTGTGATATTTCTTTTGGGGCATTTGTGTACTAATTTAATGCTTGTTTTTAATCATATGCAACAATATTAAAATTCTGGTTGATATTTGCTGATAACTGCCACGGTCAAGGCACAGAAAAGTACCAAGATGATCGACAAAGTAGTCCATGTGACATCGGTGGCTCGACTGTAGCATTACGAAGCTACAAGAATACTTTTTTTTGGCCAAGAAAACTAAAATAACGACTTTATTCCACATTTTCGTGGCAGTTCCCGTGCTGTCTCTGGAGGGTCAGAGAGCCCTCAGATTTAATCAAAAATATCTTAACCCTCAAAATAGGGGTCGACCGATTATCGGCCTGGCCGATTATCGGTGCCGATTTTAAGCATTTTTCCGATTATCGATATCGGCCATTTTCTGTCTGAGCTCAACACTCTGTGTAGAGCAATCTCCGCCCACCGCTCATCTGATATGCAGAGAGTCACGAGTCCGACCAATCAACGCGGAAAACTGAAGGCAGTCTCACACCGAGAGCACTTGCTAACTGGAGCTGCCTCAGTGATCACGCATCAGTTTTCTCTCAAAGGTAAGGCAGCAGCAGACGTTGCTGAAGATGCAATAAATCACAATCCACTACACTGAAGTTACAAAACACCTCAATATAACCTATGATGTCCGCGATGCGGAAAATGCGGGCGGAATCGCGGAATGCAGTCATATAATGGAATTTACCGTATAACGCGGAATGTGTCGAAGTTTGGATGAATTAATCAAAAGTAGGTCAGTACACTTAAATCGACTCGCGCTATGGACTAGTATCTATAAATATTAAGCCGCAAAAACAGTATTTAAATATGAATCCTGCATGTTCTGCATCTCTGTTAATGAATGACACAGACGTGCGGTTTCATTTACTGCACACATACATACTCGAGCGCGTGCTGCTCGCGGTGTTTTCAGCATAAAGGAGGACATAAATACATGAACAACATCCCCAGAACTGCTCGGAGAGTCACTTCATGAGCATTTGACCGTTTCATTTGAGTAAAACGATCGTCATATCATATATACATAGGCTACAGAAACTTAAAAGGTCCTCATGGCAACCTGTCAAAATATAAGTTCGGTTTAGCCGAATATATTACTGTATACGTAATACAACTACAACAATTATTACAACTTTTGTTGAGAATAATCACACAATACCAGGGCTCTAGACTAACTTTTTGCACTGGGTGCACTGGTGCGCCTAACTTTTTTTCTTAGGTGCACCGGCACAAAAGTTAGGTGCACCCACATTTTCATAAAGGCAATATTTACTAGTAAACGATTAACTAACAATGTGGTCAACATAACGTTCTTTATTTGAAGCACAATTCTACAAGAAAGGTAACTTACTGAAAAAGTGATGGTGCTTAAAGTGCTTCACTGAGCTAATATTTAAACTTAAAAACATCTCAAGATAAATTAAATAAAAAGAACATCTAAATTAAGTGTTTTAAGGCTGTCAAACTGAACAGCTCATGGCTCAATGTATTATGGACTATCCTCCATTGCAGTCACATGCCCCTCGGATGGACAACTCCTGTAGTTTGTCCTTCTTGATCTTTGACCTTGGCTAAACCAGCTGACCACACTCTCTCTAGCATTAAACATCTTCCAGACTTGACCCTCTACACTGATTCTGATCAGATCTTCCACTGTGTCTGAATGAAGGGATGCTCTAGTGTAGTGCTTCTCAAACCCTCCCCTTAAACCTATTAAAAAATCCTTCAAAATATACCACAGACAACATTCTTCTAATATTGTTATGACTTTTCTGACTTCGAGAACCATTGTAGGGCTCCAGACTAGCATTTAAGGACACCAGCACCAGTGCCTTTAAGTTCTACAGAAGGTGGCACCAGCACCTGACAGTAAAGCACTCACCCTAATCACACATGTACATCTCAGAGATGTCTGCATTTACATATTCAAGAGGTATTTTTAAGCGTGTTTGCTCATCTGCAATACGTCTCTAATATGTTTCCAGTAGATGTAAATATCAAATAGAGATTTATTAAATGCATGTAAAACTGCTTCTGAGACGTTTATCAGATTACACAGATGATGTTTCCCATATCTTTAGCAGACATCTTACAGATATACTTGTGCTGTCTGGGTAGATGAGATGCAGTTCAAAATGAACTTTTATCAATGTCATTCATAATGTCTAAATATAATTTAATAAATAATATATATATATATATATATATATATATATATATATATATATATATATTAGGGAGTGGAAATGGCTGATAAGCCTATAAGTACTTCTCTGCAGCCATCTAATAGTGGTAATGTAATGTTTTTATTTTTAAATAAGTGTTTGCTTTCCTACATTATGAAACTTTTAGTTTTATAAATGGGGCAACCTATGAAGGATGAACAAATAATGTCATCACATTAAAAATAACTTTAAAATTCGGTAATACTTAAAGCTTTGAAGTGCTGGGAAAAGTTGTGTGAAGCATTTAAAAACAGTTTAAGACATTAGACCATTTCTGCCACAAGTTGTTCCTGTAACGTTAGTTATATTAAATCCATGGTGAATGGTGGATATGTGTTTATTGAACAATGTTTATCCTGGTTTCCACATCAGTGGCGTTTGTTCTGATGTCTGTAGCTTTAACATAATTCTGTGCTGAATTTGAATGCTTCTCACAAGATCTGACAGAGATGTTATTGATTCTACTTTATTCACTGTATCTCCCAGCGCTGTGTATAATGGTGTCGCGTGATCGAGAGCAGCCCGCGGCTCCGGTCCGAGCAGATAAACGGTCTTTATTGCCTAAACGAGTAGCGCGGATTCGTTCCGCTTTCGGTTCGTTTGTCCGATGTAGCTCTTGTAAATCGGGCATGATGAGAACGCAAAGCTGTTCATTCCATTTTTGGAACTGAGAAACAACCTTTCTTTGACTGAATGCGCATTGCGATGACGTCACAAGACGCGTCTAAGCGCAAAATCTGCGGCAATTTGCAAAATAGCGGAGTTTGCTTGATTTTGCGATAAATTCAGCGATCGCATAATCCTGGAGGGACTGTCAGACATTCACTGAACAGAGCAGATTCAGAGAAAGAGCTGCGTGCATCTCTACTACTAACCTCTCTCTCTGTTTGACAGCAGCAGCACACGCATCTTCAAACGCACACACACACACACACACACACATACAGGAATATCTGGACCACGGCCAATCAGAGGGGGGGTCCGCCCTTCACTATCTCTGATTGGTTTAGACCACGATATGAGACTAACGTGTCTGTTGTCGAACAGCAGAGAGACTTTCCGAGTCGCGGAGACTTTTGTTTTGTTTTCTCGAATGGCTGGGCGCACCAGTGCGACTAAAGTTTTTTTTTAGTCGCACCCTTGAGAAATTAGGTCGCATGTGCGACCAAATTGGTCGCACTCTAGAGCCCTGCAATACGCTAAATACGTTTACTTTAAGTTTTACAAAATGTTTACAGAATGCTTCTGGGTGATCCCTGCACTTATGTTATTATTAATATTACTGTTTATTTAATGTTGTTGTTATTAACAGTTTTCAGAATTAAAGACATGTTTAAAAGCATTTAAAGAACGTTTTTTTGTCAGAGCTCTTGTTATTATTAATTTTGGCATTCATTTAAATTTTTACACCAGACACGTATATCGGTTCAAAATATCGGTTATCGGTCTACTTGATCTGTAATAATCGGTATCGGTATCGGCCCTGAAAAACACATATCGGTCGACCCCTACCTCAAAAGACCGAGACAGCCGCCCGTGGCTAAAAATAACTATTGTTGTTAAATGTTTAATAACTTTTGAACTGCTAATCCTACGTAGGATGGGTATCGTTAAGGTTTTAACGGTATAACTACTCTTACCGATACTGCTTATCGATTCGGTACTTTAACGTTATTTATATATATATATATATGACAAATTAAAAGCAGAATTAACATTGCTTTATATTCTGAAATGTAAAATAAATATTTAATGAAATTAATATAAAGCATCAATTTGTAAATGCACCAGTGTGCAGGCATTTTTAGTGTTTTATACATTTTATAAGATACAGTAAGACAAAATCGAAATACATAAATAAAATGAGCAGCCGCAGCCACAGGCCTAAAGCGTAAGCAGATGCTTGAATGTTTAGTTCTCTCTTCTGTCATAATTAAACATAGCTTTCATGTTGCGCGTGCTGAAGCTCCTCCACATGAGCACGATCTCGCTTCTGAATTACGAATAGCAAAAATGCATCAGACAAATGTTTGAATATGAATCTATATAAAAACAGCAGGCGACTCTGGTTAGATAGAATTAGCCAGATAATGTGTATATATAGCAATAATAAATGCATGTGTGTTTTCTTAATTTCTCCAGTACCGATAGCAGAACCGTTAACGTCAGAGCTTATCGATACTCCGGTCTTTTATAATTTAGCCCCTGGACCGATTAAATACCAGGTTTCGGTACCCATCCCTAATCCTATGTGTTGTAAAAAAGTGTTGTAAAGCGGAGATTTTCCTCTTTTCGGAGATATCTCGCTTGTCTTATTTGGATATTCAAATAGTAGTGTAGCTCCATAGTGTACGAGATTACGTCATCACATTGATTCGTCAGAAGAAACCAATGCATTTCTTTCCTCCGAGCCTAACAGGAACGATTGTTGATGCCCAGACTGGTGCAAACGGTCACATATTCAACCAATAAACAGAGGTTTTGGTCTTTTGAACCACCATTTACGATTCTTTGGAAATTTGAACAAACACAAAGTGAAAGTAAAGTCTGTCGTGCATGCATTAAAACAAAAACAAAATAACTTATTTGAATGAGAGAACCCTCTGAAGAAAAAATATACGACTGAGCACTTTGACATAAAACAAATCAAAAACAAGGATGAAACCGTGGTACATATTGAATAAAGCACAGGAATGTATCTTCACGTCTCTTGAAGATGTCCCGGTAAAATCGATTCTGACGCAGATTGATCCATTTATATTATAAACAATAATTATATAGTTTATAAAGATAATTTGCACTATTTTTTTCTGTTGCATCTGTATATTTCTCACTCATTTTCTGTGTAGTTTGTAAATCATTTGCACTGTTTGTATTTTTGTTGCAGAAGAAAATTTGTGCCGTTGTTTTCATTATTAGCTGCACAGTTTGTGTTTGTTGTTCATACATTGAAAATATATATTTAAGACTTTTTATTTTTTTGAAAAAGTAACTTTTTAATGTGTTTTGTTATTATATAACACTGATTCCATTTTATTTACTCCCTAAAAGTTTTTGGGACACATCTATATTGTTAATAAACTGAACAGACCTGTTTTTTCACTGAAAAGCGTCTATAACAATATTGTAATAAATGGCTATAACTTGCTTGGTGAATGTTATATGTAGACAATTTTATTTGGAAGTGTAAAACACCCAGATACAACTTTCTAAAGAAATAAATCCAAACTTCAGGAGTTTCTGTTTGAGTAAAAAACACCCAATTGTTGCTTGCGTTTTTCTTAAAATTCTGGAAATTAATTAATTCTTAGAGATAACAAAAGGAAATTGTGACTTTAAATTAGCTAGACTGAAACTTAATGATATTATGTGGCATCGATGCTGACTTAAAAAAACAAGAAAAGTGCAGGCGTGTCAGGTGCCCTAAAAATGTTTGAGGTCTTTAAGGGTTAAATTGTGTTCCGAAGATAAAAGAAGGTCTTACGGGTTTGGAACAAGACGAGGGTGTGTAATTAATGACATCATTTTTGGTTAAACTATCCGTTTAAGGTCCTTATATGCATGTTATTTCTGAAAGTGAAGAAAGGCGGAGAGATGCTCATGCTGAGGTTGAACAGGATCGTCCTGTGATGCGTCTGTGTCGTCCAGTAACCCAGTGCTGCCACAGGCACGCTGAAAATGAAGAGTTGTGGAGAGCACTGTCACTCTTTCCACCCCAGCAGAGAGATGGAGGAGGAGAAGAGAAGGGAAGAACACGGATGTTGTGGTGGTTAGAGAGAGAGAGAGCGAGCAGACAGAGAAAAGACGCCATCCAGTTGTTGTGTCTTCAGCACTTGAAGCTCAACACAAGGCGTGCTGTAGAAACGAACCGCTGCTGCTAGTCTCTCCCGTGATTCACTGATCCAGCCTTCACACGTTTTGTAGAAGTGTAGTCCACTGACAATAAAAAGAAAAGTTCCCACTTTATATTAAGTGGCCTTAGCTGCCATGTACTTGCATATACATTAATAATTTGGTACAATGCACTTAGTGCATTTTTTAACTTGTACTTATATAAAAAAGGGTAACACTTTAAAGTGTCATAATACATAGTAATTACCTAACTAAGTACTTCGTAGTAGCCAGTGTACTTAAATTAAACAAAATGTACTTACCATGTAACTAAGTTATGAAACAGCCTGTAATTATAAATTGTTATTATGTAGATGTAATAAGCAGCTACTGTTACACATATGATACACACCGAATCTGTTACGCAGCTACTTGTACACTTAAGTACAATCTTGATACATTTTATTTGAAGTAGCTTATGTTTGTGTAATATTCTGTAATTAGATGTATTTAGGCTGTGTACTGGTAATTACTCTGTATTATGGACACCTTAAATAAAGAGTTACCTGCATGTAATTACATCTCTAATGAGTTTATGTAATTACATTTATGGTTGACCTATCATCCCTTACATCTTAACCCACCCTTAAACCTACCCATACCACCAAACCCGTCCCTAACCTGACCCTCACCTCAATAGCAGCAGAAGTGTTTTGCAATACAATACAAACACAATAAGTACATTGCACTTATTTTTTTGAATGCAAGTAGGCTACATATTAGTGAAGGCCACCTAATATAAAGTGGAACCGCTTCTTGTCATCCTTTATTTACTTTTATGTCCTTTCAAACCTGTATGGCTATGTCCTCTGTGAAACACAGAAGATATCTGAAGAATGTAAACACAGCTTTTTTTTATTGATAAGCAATAAAATTCTTTACCATCATCATAGATGAGATTTACTAAACAGGGTAAATTAGCATTAGAGCGCAATTTCATAAAAGCACAATGTGAGGATAAAATTCAGCAGTGATTTACTGACAAGGTGTACATTAATTAAAGAACACAGACACAGCATCTCATTTCCATACAGCATCGCAAATTACCGCCTGCTTTAAGATGCTTTAAACATGCTTTTTATGCGTTAAATAATGCCGCAAATACCAGTGTATTGACGAGCGCAAATCTTAGTAAATCTCGTTGCGTGATTCATTTAAATACTCTCCTCACATAAATGTACCAATGAAAAGGGAAACTGCTACAAATGCATATTTAATAACTGTATCCATGGCTTTTCAGCACTAATTTCCCACTGCGTGTATTTAGTAAATCCTTTGCCGACGCAAGCTGATAGTAAATCTGCCCCAAATATTAATATTAAATCATACTGTACATTATGTTGTGGTGCCTAATTACACTTTAGCATTTAGCATTTCTACCCTAATATGAAAATAATTATCAGTATTGGAACATAATTTTTTAATATTGATGTATCCTTAGTATACACTACTGTTCAAAAGGTAAGATTTGTTTATGTTTTTGAAAGAAGACATTTATGATTACCAAAAACAGTGATATTGTGAAATATAATGACATTTGATAAATAACTATTTTCTGTTTGAATATAAATGTAATTTATTCCTGTGATGCGCGGCTGAATTTTCAGCATCATTACTCCAGTCTTCAGTGTCACATGATCTTCAGAAATCATAATAATATGATGAATTAGTGCTCAAGAAACATTTCTTACTATTATCAATGATGAAAACAGTTGTGCTGTTTAATGTTTTTTGTGGAAACTGATACTTTTCCCAAGATTGTTTGATGACTAGAAAGCATTTATTTGTCTTTACTGTAATGTTTGATCAATTTAATGCATCCTTCCTGAATCAAATATTAATACAAATTGTACTGACCTAAACTTTTGAATTGTATCATACATATGGTTGTAAAAAATATTATTTAAATGAATAGAACAGAAACAAATACATTTTGTAACATTCAATTCGTGGCAAAAAAACAATATACACACACACACACACACACACACACACACACACACACACACAGTGTTTGCAAGTAAAAGCTGTTTATGTGTAGACCGGGGTAATAGCATGGCTGGAGTAGCACCACAGGTGCATCTGAACTACAAATGACATGCTTTTCAATGGACTCCTCCACTGCAGACAGCATCATTTATTATAATGAGAGCCATATAGTTTATCAAGTCATGTTCGCTGTAGATATAGTGTTACAGTTGAACCTCTAATTGGAGGGTCAGGATGAAGAGCTGGAGGTTTGAGCTAGCTGAACTGCCATGCTCAAATGGGATATCCCAAATTGCCCCATCTCAACAGGAGGCTTAAACGGATTGACAGTTTGCAGGCCGCAGCATTAGCCGAAGCTGAAGGGATGCGTTAAGGCCGAGGCAGTTTGAAGACTTGAAGAAGTGTCACGGTTTACAGAGCCGTGTGAGCGCTCGAATCCACATAGAGTATTGCAAAGTGTGCTCACAGAGGGTGAGAAAATGTGTAAAGACACGAGTGAGAGCAGCTTTGCAGTGTATTCGGTTCACTCTGAAACATTGAGTTTAATCTCTTCCTGTTGGGCACCGTGAAAAATAATGCTTGGCACATCTTTGTAAGCCTCTTGTGTGCACTGTTATCCATCTGTTTACTCCGCATTCATCTCATCAAAGTCTACCTGCTGAAGAGCCCTACTGAACAGAGAGTGAAAGTGTCTCTGTAGATCTCTATCACTGCTCTTTGAAATCTCTTCCTCTGGCCAGCTCGGTTCCACTCATTTTAATGTAGCTGTTAACAGCTTGCGGTGGAGTGGTTTGTGTGGCTTTGGTGTCAGTACGCTCATAGGCCGTGGGTAGCATCGGACCCGATGAATGAAGGATCGCAGTCACAGTCAAATCCCTCTGGTGCCAAGTAGTGAATGAGGGACCTGCTCTCCCTTTACTACTCTACTCTCTCTCTCTCTCTCTCTCTCTCTCTCTCTCTCTCTCTCTCTCTCTCTCGCGCTCTCTCTCTCTCTCTCGCGCTCTCTCTCTCTCTCTCTCGCGCTCTCGCTCTCGCTCTCTCTCTCTCTCTCTCTCGCGCTCTCGCTCTCGCTCTCTCTCTCTCTCTCTCTCTCTCTCTCTCTCTCTCTCTCTCTCTCTCTCTCTCTCTCTCTCTCTCTCTCTCTCGCGTTCTCGCTCTCTCTCTCTCTCTCTCTCTGTCTCTCTCTCTCTCTCTCTCTCTCTCCTGAGCTTGTGCCATTGGACGGTTGCCCACAGTGAACACGATGAGCTTGTGATTGGTTTAAAGGATTTGAGCAAATTTTAGAATGTGCAGAAAGACTTTGGACTTATAGACAGCAAGGCAATAGATTTATCAAAATATTGTGCAATAACCAATGCTCCAATAGGGGCAAGTTTAAACTTTTTTAAATAGTTGGCATAATTAGGTTGAAATTGGAATGAAAATTGTTATTTTCATTGGCATTACAGTGAAATAACTACATAAACATAGGAGCCGGAAAAGAAATGCTCATACACAGCACACACGCACACACACACACGCACGCACGCACGCACACACACACACACACAACCCTAACCCTAACAGAGATGGCCAATGCGGATTGTATCATGATATTTCATAATGTATATATTTGCTCTGCAATAGCTTACAAGCCTACTAGTTGTTTTTTGTTCAATCAGAGTTCAATAAAATAAATTACAAGGCATGATTTTCACACATTTAAAATAAAAATGAACAATATTTTCATACAATAATTTCAACAATATTTTTTGATTGTATACTGTATACCAATATCACAAAATTTAGCAATATAACAACAGTATTTTTTTAACTAAAATATTAAAAAAATTATGCTGGACCATAGTGTTTTCAGAGTCATTGATTCACTGATTAGAATTGATTTACTTAAATTTGTTCTGTCTTAGTTATGATTTCTGATATGTCAAACGTCATTCTAAATTATGAAAACTGCTGAAAGCGCGGTTTATCTATTTACACAGAACTATACTCAAACTGCGATCGCTTGCGGAGATAATAAATAATTAATTTCTATAGAGATGTTTATTGGTGAAATAATGGTTCTGTAGTAAATGTTAATATAATTTAGCGCGTTTCAAACGAGTGAATCTTGTATAAAGTTACATGCGGTGGCCGTGCTGAGCTACTCCTGAGTGAACAGTAACCACTGCTCCAGGTGTGTGTGTGTGTGTGTGTGTGTCCACTGCTCCAGGTGTGTGTGTGTGTGTCCACTGCTCCAGGTGTGTGTGTGTGTGTCCACTGCTCCAGGTGTGTGTGTGTGTGTCCACTGCTCCAGGTGTGTGTGTGTGTGTGTCCACTGCTCCAGGTGTGTGTGTGTGTGTGTGTGTGTGTGTGTGTGTGTGTGTGTGTGTCCACTGCTCCAGGTGTGTGTGTGTGTGTCCACTGCTCCAGGTGTGTGTGTGTGTGTCCACTGCTCCAGGTGTGTGTGTCCACTGCTCCAGGTGTGTGTGTGTGTGTGTCCACTGCTCCAGGTGTGTGTGTGTGTGTGTCCACTGCTCCAGGTGTGTGTGTGTGTGTGTGTCCACTGCTCCAGGTGTGTGTGTGTGTCCACTGCTCCAGGTGTGTGTGTGTGTGTGTGTGTGTGTGTCCACTGCTCCAGGTGTGTGTGTGTGTGTGTGTGTCCACTGCTCCAGGTGTGTGTGTGTGTGTGTGTGTGTGTCCACTGCTCCAGGTGTGTGTGTGTGTGTGTGTGTCCACTGCTCCAGGTGTGTGTGTGTGTGTGTGTGTCCACTGCTCCAGGTGTGTGTGTGTGTGTCCACTGCTCCAGGTGTGTGTGTCCACTGCTCCATGTGTGTGTCCACTGCTCCAGGTGTGTGTGTGTGTGTGTGTGTGTGTGTGTCCACTGCTCCAGGTGTGTGTGTGTGTGTGTGTGTCCACTGCTCCAGGTGTGTGTGTGTCCACTGCTCCAGGTGTGTGTGTCCACTGCTCCATGTGTGTGTCCACTGCTCCAGGTGTGTGTGTGTGTGTGTGTGTTTGTGTGTGTCCACTTCTCCAGGTGTGTGTCCACTGCTCCAGGTGTGTGTGTGGTGTGTGTGTGTGTGTGTGTGTCCACTGCTCCCGGTGTGTGTGTGTGTGTGTGTCCACTGCTCCAGGTGTGTGTGTGTGTGTGTGTGTCCACTGCTCCAGGTGTGTGTGTGTCCACTGCTCCAGGTGTGTGTGTGTGTGTGTGCTTGGATGGGTCAAATACAGAGAACACATTTCACTGCTGGTTACACTCTGTATAATTGTGTATGTGACAAATAAAAAAAAGAATTTTTTTTTTTTTTTTTTTTAAACCGATATCCGATTATGGTAAAATGCTTACATATTGGGAAAAATATCGGTAAACCGATATATCGGTCGATCTCTAGAAATAATCCCCATATTCAGCATATTTCAAGAATGTGGTTATGGTTTCTCATGTCTAAACAAGTGTATAACTCAAGTTCTAGTTTTCGTTAGTTTCTGTTGGATCTGATCTAGAGGCAGCCTGTATGTTTTCACGCTGTAGCACCTATGTTGAATACCGCTGTGCATCTCCCTTTCACTTTCTTTTTTGTCTCACTGTCACTCTCTTTCTTTCTGTGTCTGCAGGAGTCGGAAGATTCAGATCCGGAACATTCCTCCTCATCTCCAGTGGGAGGTGAGTGTGTAACCACTCGGGCAGAGAGAACTGTGTGTGTGTGTGTGGTCAAGACTGTCTGTCTCCTTTGGGCTGCACTCAGCGCTTCTTAAGTTCTTTCTTTAACTCACAGTGTGTCCGGGAAGCTCCACACACACACACACACACACACACACACACTCGCACACGCACACACACACACACACACACACACGTACGTACACTTCCTCTGCAGTCCATGTGAATCTGTCTGGAGAGAGTTCAGCCCTGGTGACCCGATTGTAAATCCTGATGACATCATCACAGAGAGCGCTGGCCCACTTGTACGCTCTCACACACTTGTGCATGTATTTGGACACTGTGCTTCTGTATTCTGCATTGCTCTTATGAGTTTAGCGGTTCACTGTTTAAAAATGGGTGTGTTCATAGCATACCATATGTGACCCCGGACCACAAAATAAGTCTTAAGTGTACATTTTTCAAAATTGAGATTTACACATAATCTGAAAGTTTTGGATAAGCTTTCCATTGATGTATGGTTTGTTATGATTGGACAATATTTGGCTGAGATACAACTATTAAAAAATCTGGAATCTAAGGGTGCAAAAAAAAATAATCTTTAAAGTTGTCTAAATGAAGTTCTTAGCAATGCATATTACTAATCAAAAATTGATATTTTTATGTTTTTTTGCAAAACGCTGAACATAAAGCCATAACTTCTAACTCAATTCCCCAAATATCGTATATTCAGGTCAAATTGAAGCTCTCCACTCAAAACAACTCAACACAAACCCTCAAAAACACACACACTACAATACAGTCCTACACACTGATGAGATAAATTCAAAACAATACTACACAACTGGTAATAAGTGTTGCTTGTGGAACTCCCCATGTGTTTTATTCCTTAATTTAATGTACTGTAAAATACAGTACATTACAGCAAACAACAACAACAGTTAAATATAGCTGCAAGCAGCAATTAAGAGGCCAAGCACTACAGAAGCAAGCATCAGACCAACTGTAGAAATTAGTAATTGTAGCCATTTTAGGATGATTTTAGTCAAAACGGCTGACAAATCATAAAAACAAGCTCTAGTAATATCATTTATTGGCTTATCATGACCAATAGGTGACGCTGTTATCAAATCAGTGAGGTGACAATGGCACACACAAAGTTTGGTGTCAATATGCCAAAGCATTTCAGAGATACAGCCTCAAGTCTCATTTTGGCATCATGCCTGAAATTCGTTGCTGTGGTATGCGAAAACGGTTTGGTCTATCAACACAAGATCCATACATTTTTGCCAGCATGGTCTGAAGATGATATGAATCGATGTTGGTGAAAATCGGACCAGCTAACCAACCGAGGAGTTAGAAAATGTAGGTTTTTAAATAAAATAAAAATGGCGGACAGGAAGTTTGGCTGACTATGGCAACATTGGTGTCACTGTTCTCAGTGTGACCCAAGGAATCAATTAATACTAGTCTCATTACAATAGGCAAAATTCATTGGAAGCTATTAGCATTTATTATTCTAAATTTCATTATAACTTTTGAACACAAGGTGACACTGATGGTACACAATCATTCGTAAAATATAGCATTTTATATCACAATACTCTATTGTAGTCAATGGTAATTTCATGTTTTGTTCAATTATAGCGCCACCAAGAGGCACACATTTTTTGTATTCCATTAGAGTGTCAAATTTGGTGAAAATATCTCATTTTTATTTTAGAGTTATAGACATTTTTATATATGAGAAGAGAAAAAATGACTAATGGCCGACTTTGTTTGGATTTTTGTGCCATTTAATATCAAAAGTTTGGCAATTGGGCGTTATTTTTGTGCCGGCATGCTATGTTTCCGAATTTCCTAGGTTGGTTTCGTGTCGATCGGAGTAACGGTTTCTAAGATATTGGCAAATGTTTTTTAAGCACTAAAATGCAACGTTGTACAAACCATAAGGCAAAACCTGGCATGTTTGGTATCTGTGGCAGGGCTCTAGGCTGCAACCTTTTCTTGAGAGTGTGCAAGTAAAAATTTGACATGGTCCCACTTGCGCGAGTGCATGGTCTGCGCTGCCCCAAAGGGTCTGCTTCATGCAGCGCGCGCCCCTGTGCTTGGCCCCCTTATTATTCTGCCCCGGCATCCCGTCTTTGGTCTGCGCTGCAGAGCGGCACATTGTAGCAGGAGTTAGATTTCACTGATTATGTGAAGAGAGGCGCTTTCAGTAGAGCCTGGTTTAGCACGAGCAAAAGCTCGTCAGGGCTGCTCGATTATGACAAAAAAATCATAATCACGATTATTTTGGTAAATATTGTAATCACGATTATTTAAAACGATTATTGTAGCCTAGGCCATCTTACCAAAACTAGTCTCAGGTCATGCTTGTTATAACATACACCAAGTTTGGTCTCAATACGCCAAACCGTTTCGGAGATATAGGCTCACATCCATTTTTGTGTGATTTTCGTAGAATTCGTTTGCGTGTTATTCAAGAGCGGCTTGACAAATCACCTTGAATTCCATTATTGTTTGCCAGCATGGTCTGTAGATGATCTGAGCCAATTTTGGTGAAAATCGGACGAACCGTCTAGGACGAGTTCGAAAAAGTAGGTTTAATGAACAGTTAAAACAGTTCGAAAAAGTAGGAAAATCAAAGGAAAAATTATATCCTTCTGTGCCTTACGGTTCAAAGTTATTAGCATACACATGAGTGAAACTTTGGACAAGTGGTGGTGCTAGAGAGTTTAAGTTAGAGACTCCAAACTTGCTATGGGTAATGTTGGGACTGTCCTGAATCAGTGTGCCAAATTTCACAACTTTCCCGCAAACAATTCTATGGGCTGCCATAGACTTGAGCGGAAGAAGAAAAAGAACGCCAATGGATACAATAGGTGCCAACGTACCTTCGGTGCTTGGCCCCTTATTACTCTGCCCCGGCATGTGAGAAATATGAGACTGTTTGTCTTCTTGCCCTTCCTCTTTCTCTTGCATGTTGTCATCCTTCTTCTCCTCCTCTTCTTCCTCTCTGTACTCCCTCTCTACCTCCTCCTCTTCCTCTTCTGTCATTTCTTTCTCTACTCCTTCTCCTCTTCCTCTGTGATGTCTTTGACCTCTTCCTTCACGTCTCTCTAGATCCTTTGTTTTAATGTGGTCTGAATACAGTTTTTCTCAGTCACTTTGGTGCATTTCTCGAATCATCCTCACTGTAATATTTGCAAAGACAGCACCACACAATGGATTTCCTACAAAAGCCTGCAACTTAAAATCTGTAGTTTATCTCTCATAAGTAATTATTTATCAATGAACAGATCAGTGCCATCAGACTGAAAAGTCTTTGTGTCATTGTTCACAAATGGCTTAGTCATGATGACAGTATAACAGTGCACTCGGTTAGTATTACCTGAAGTAAGCTATGGAAACAGTTTGGATAAAAGTTACTGGACTGAAATTCAGAAGGCTGTGCTTCTTATGTATGCCATAAATTCATTTCATGTACAAATTGACACATTACTGTATGTGGGATATTGATTGAAAAAGACTGGATATGATTCAGTTACAGTTTTACTGGTCTGACAAAAAAAAGACCACATTACAACATCATTGTGAAACAGAAAAGAAAAAGAAATTTGGGCACAAAGGCAAAAATAAAAATGAGGAAGTCCACGGTCAGCATTTGTAACTCTGCTGTTGTCCTCTGTATATATATGCTTTCCAATTGAAGGCTCATGAAACGCACCCTTGAGATATTTCAGAGAACTGGTTTATACGGGTGGATCTATATTCTCTTCATTAGTGAAAGTCAAGATTCACTTGAACAATTAATGGCACATTTATAAAAACAAATGTGCAGAGGTGGAAAGAGTACAAAAATATTCTACTCAAGTAAAAGTACCATTACATTACTGAAATTTTACTTAAGTACAAGTAAAAGTACCAGTCTAAAAATATACTCAAGTAAAAGTAAAAAGTAGCTCATTTAAAATTTACTCAGAGTAAAAATTACTTAGTTACATTTTAACAATGGGAGGGAGGAAAAAATGGGATCGACCAAAGGTGTCAAACTCAGTTCCTGGAGGGCCACAGCCCTACACAGTGTAGATATTACCCTAATTAAACACATCTGATACAGCTAAACTAATCATTTAGGCTTATTTGAAAACTACATGTATGTGTGTGTTGGAGCAGGGTTGGAGCTAAACTCTTTAGGGCTGCGGCCCTCCAGTAACACCCTCCAGAGTTTGACACACCTGGGATATGGGCCTATAAATCTCAAACTAGGTGTTTTTAATTAAAGGAATCAGTTATTTAGAATAATAACACATTTAGGCTGTTACCAGGGAAATTAAATCAGTATCAACAAAATTAATCTTTGCAATGCAGAGGAAACGCAGAAGCTTCATCTGAAGTGGCATAGATGTATTACACACTGACATGAATGCATTTAGCCTGCAGTTACAAATGCAGAAATAATGTTTTGATAAATAAGACATAAAATGTGACCCTGAACCACAAAACCATAAGGGTCCATTTTCCTAAATTGCGATTTATACATCACCTGAAAGCTGAATAATTCATATTTCCATTGATGTATGGTTTGTTATGATCGGACAATATTTTAAAATCTGGAATCTGAGGGTGCAAACAATCCAAATATTGAGAAAATCTCCTTTAAAGTTGTTCAAATTAAGCTCTTAGTTTTGATATATTTACAGTAGGAAATTTACAAAATATATTAATGGAACATGATCTTTACTTAATATGCTAATGATTTTTGGCATAAAAGAAAAATGTATAATTTTGACCCATACAATGTATTGTTGGCTATTGCTACAAATATACTCCAGCGACTTATGACTGGTTTTGTGCTCCAGGGTCACAAATGTTAAATAGTCATTTGAAATACAAAAATAAAAAGATACTTTAAATGTTAAATTAGAACCACCAGTAGGTGTCAGCAAGTCACTCATAAGAGAGTCATTGCGATTGAACAGAATCATTTAAACGGTTAATTCAAGGAATGAAACACGTCATTGCTCAGAGTCAGAGACGCAAAACTGTGCTATGGTGGCTGTGTTTGGAATTATTTTTGTTGTCGAAATAGAGCAAAAACAGGCAATATGGTGTCTAAAACGTAAGTCTCTTAATTAACTTCTTGTTTTTTGAACTGTTGTAAAAAGCAAAACTTACAGGCCTATGTAATCATGGTGATTATTTGAGAAAAACGGCATTCTTCATGTGATGTTGACTTACTATATTAAATTATATAAATATATACATTTTCTGCTTCTATATCTTCAATTTTGTGATCATTCTAAACGCATTTTAACAGACAGAATCACGCAGTCCAGATGCACGCAGATTAGTCTAATCTAACGGTACTAGATTTCACGGCACACTGTTTAGAGTGATTTGTTTGGTTTTGGGCAAAATACTGATAATGTCAAATCGCACATCGTTAAAACAACAATTACTATATTATCTCAGATGATATTGCACACCCTGCACCACTGTCTTTTTGGCTCATTTGTGCAAAACCTTTTGCTAAACCGTCAAAGCTTCATTTTAACCACCAATGCAACGATGTAAGTATTTACCTTACGTTACCTCTACATGCTTGCGAAGGGCGATGTCGAGATGTTATAAGCTGCTAGTTCGGTCTCCCGAGGCAAACACAGCTTACACTGCATAATAGAGCATGAATATATGGCCAGGGGTTCACTTCATTCCTTCGAGTTCAACTTCAGCAGAGTACGACGGGGTCTGGTTTTCAGCTGGGTCTGCACCATTAACGCCTGTCTTGTCCGTCTGCATTTTTTTTGTGATTTTAGCGCCAGTTTCTTCTTCTGCCCATTATTTGCTGCAGTTGTTTCCACGGAGCGATTTTTTTTTTACTCAGTAACGAATGTATTTTAAAATGTAGCGAAGTACAATACTTCCCACAAAATATACTTAAGTAAAAGTAAAATTACAGATTAAAAAAATTACTTAAAAAAGTACAAGTACACAAAAAAGCTACTCAACTACAGTAACGCGAGTAAATGTAATTCGTTACTTTCCACCTCTGCAAATGTGTTTGTTTATGACAACTAGATCAACCATTTTGCTGACTTAAACGATGAACTAATGATTATATTAGTTTATATAATACATTTGAGCAACATTACAATAGTAGCTGATGATGTAGGAAACCACAGATGAATATACATAATCAGCTGCATGAATAAAGCAATCGCAACTTGATCCAAAGAATTATACACTTTTTATGATGTGCACAAGTGACTAGATGATGTGAAGTAGTTTTGAGAATTTAATTTCTGATCTAAGAAATACAGCAAAGCTACTGAGAAACACCGTAAGCTGACTTTAGCCCTTTATCTCCATCGAAGCTTCTGATTGGTGTGTGATACATCTCCACTAATTGAGCTCAAACTGTGCAGACTTGAGTGAACTATTGAATGCAAGTACTGAGAAATGATGGGATTTTGTGTGTAACAGTTTATTAAATCTGACTCATGTGTCAAAGCAGAGGAATAGAGTTTATAGTTTAGGGAAATGGATGTGCTTTATTAAAAGTGGTGGAAATTTAAGTTTAAAAACCTGCTTATAGTGTTTTAGCAATCAAGAACAACTGTAATATCCAAATGATTTTTGGCATAAAAGAAAAATCTATTATTTTGACCCATACAATGTGCGACTTTATGACTGCTTCTGTGCTCCAGGGTCACTTATGAGTAATTACTACATTTACATTTACTCTCTACTCTCAATTACTACTCAATTACTACTCACACAAGCGGCTGTTTTGGTGATATTTACACACTAGTTTTGAATCTGAGCATGAACAGGCTTCGCTGAACTGAAGAATATCATTGAATAAAACAACTCTCAAAACATTGCCTCAGACAAAGTTATCTAATGATTTGAAATATGATTAATAAATAAACGTTTAACTTTAACAGCCCCGGGTGACTGAACTGTTGTTGTAAGATGAGAGCTACATCACTGTTCAAAAGTTTGGGGTCAGTTAGATTGTTTAAATTAATATTTTTATAGCAAGGAAGCATTAAATTGTGACACAAAAGAGACGGTAAAAACTATTAATGTTACAAAAGAGGGTGGTTTCAAATAAATGCTTTTCTTTTGAATTCATCAAATAATTCTGTGAGAAAAAAATATGAAAATATTGAGCTGTATATTAACTGTTTTCAACATTGATAATAGTAAGAAATGTTTCTTGAGCACCTAATTAGCATATTATAATTATTTCTTCTGAAAGACTGGCATAATAGCTGCTGAAATTCAGCTTTACCATCACATAAATAAAGTATTTTAATTAATTTAAATAATACATGTTTTAAATTGAAAACCTTTTTAATTATAATATTCCACAGATTTACTGTATTCTCAATCAAATAAACGAGATATATAAGAGACGCCTTTCAAAAGCAAACCTCTAACCAGACGTTCAAAGGCTAGTGTATGCATACTTTGTGTTAGACAGAAAAATAATAGTGTACGGGGTTTGATATTTGCCATAATGGTGAGTATAATGTTTTTATTTCAGGGTGAACTGTTCATCTTTCAATGTTTCTGCTATTCAATCTAAAACCAGTTTGTGAGATGTTGTGCTGTTTGTGTTTGTAACGCACCGTTTTCTTCTCATTGCAGGTTTTGGACGGCTTATTAGCACAGTATGGTACTGTAGAAAATGTGGAACAAGGTAAATGAGTTGCCATGGTCTAAAGTGAATATATTTACTTGTAGCATACTAAGTTTAGTTATTATCTGTTTGTGTAGGTGACATTTTAAATCCCATCTAAAAATCTTCACATGCTTTTGTAATCAACATGTTTGCAGCTTGTATCAGGTGGATGCTTTACGGTATAAGTGAATTACTCATTGGTTTGTTGGGGACTTTGCCTCACAGCACATGTGCTGATGTACTGTGGATGAGTCTAACAGACTGTGGACTACGACAGAGACAGTGCGTGCGTTTAGATCACACGTTATTGAAGTGAAACACACCCTATACTCCAGCTGTAACGTGTGTATGTCTGCGGTCTCTTTCTCACTCGCAGCTGACGGATTGCGTGTATACCTGGTATTAACATGCATCTCATGCGACTACTTGTGCAGTGTTTAGTGACGTATAATGTTGTTAAATGAATGTTTCAGTAGTGCTTGATGAGCTGTCTGATATCAGACCCGAACAGCTGTTCGTAATCCAGACAAAGGCTTTTAATTTATTAGACTATTTTATCTACTGCTCGTTAGAGATAGAATTCTTTAGTGAAATAAATATGATATTTATTGAAATTAATTTACGAGAGAGAGAGAGAGAGAGAGAGAGAGAGAGAATGAACAAACTCATGCAGCCATGTGCGAGCGAGCAAGTGATTGTGAAGCATTACACTGCATGTTATAATGCATAAAACAAATCTTTTGACCATATATGATTTTTTGTCCCGTCTGTTTACATTCATTATAGACACGACTGGTGTATGATATCTGTGTTTACATGAATTCCCGCCCAAAAGGATTGTCTGCAGTGATCGCTTTACTATGCACATGGTAGACCCTCGGGTTTTAAATAGCTGTGCTATTAAAATTATTAAAATTATTGATGCCAAATAGTCAAACATGTATGTTTTTCAGCACAAAATCTGACTAATAACGGAAAATAACGGTAATTTTAATTTATTAGACTTTTATCTACTGCTCGTTAGAGGTAGAATTCTTTAGTGAAATAAATATGATATTTATTGAAATTAATTAACGAGAGAGAGAGAGAGAGAGAGAGAGAGAGAGAGAATGAACAAACTCATGCAGCCATGTGCGAGCGAGCAAGTGATTGTGAAGCATTGAGATCAAGCTTGTCGGTTTAATTACAAAAGCTGCTAAGTTATCACCGCGGTCATTGCTGAGAAATATAATGTAGCTTTTAGCTGTTGTACTTTCAAAATTCACGGGGAAGGGCCTGAAAACCCGCTCCTGAATATGCAATTTCTTACCTATCTAAAGTTTCTTAGATAGGTAAGAAATTCTCACCTAAAAGTTAAACCTAATATAGCTATTCTTACCTAATAGTTTCCATCTCAATAAAACACGAGCGCATTAAACGGCATTAAAAATCTTTGAGCAAAAGTGTGGCCCTCGCGTCGGGAGTTCTGTGGAGAATCGGATGTGTGTGTTCAGATGTAGATCTGAAGTCCAGATATCGGATTCGTATCCGAATACATGTCCACATGTGGAAGTGTCTCAGATCGGATGTGACAGAATCGTGTCTCGCTCTGGTTTTGGTGTGCAACAGATTCCCATCTGTCAGATGTGTGTTTTTTGTGCCAGTGTAAACTCTCATCTTAATAAACGTGTCAGTGATATCCAGAACGTGAAGGAGTCAACAATAACGTTTCAACAATCTTGTGCGGTGTTCCTAGAAATGTACTACTTGTATTTAATTTGGTTTCATATAGTTTACATATTTTTTTTGCGATTTCCAAGACCAGTTATGTGATTTAACAATCAATTCAAATGTAACAATAATGATTTTGTTTATTATTTGTTTTTTTGAATCTGGTGGAGATGCAGCTTAATTAACCTTGAGGAAATGTTTTAATTATTAGATAATTTGTCATAATTATATGCAGTAATTTTTATTATAAATAATGTATAATATATATGAAATAAAAGACTGCGCTGGAGTACTTACAATTAATTTAATGAATTAAATAATTACTAGTTAAGTTTGTATTTCAATAATTGTTTGAAAGTTTCTTTAATGAGCTTTTCTTCATTATGATGACAAATGATATCATATCATTAGCCAGGTTTCCGTCCAAAGTTGTAATAATGCATAAAACTCTTGCGAATAAGCACCGTTTACATCCAACGAGTCCAAGACAACAAAATTGTCACTTTCTGATAAACTGAGACTATAAATCACTAAGAAAACTAGGAGAAGCCACTGAATATAATAATGTTCATATATATAAATGACTTAGTAGTCATGCGTCATTGCTTTCGGAGCTGGGTGCCTGCTGTTTGGGGACTTTACTCAGGCATTTCAAAAATGGCCATAACAATATTTCAGATGCTATTGAACGAGATCGGTGCACTGGTTAGTGAAGTTATCCCATTGCGTAAAGCCACATTTTTTTTCCATCTCCCATTATTTGCATCAACCTCAAAAACTGCCTCAAGTGAGCGTAAAAACGTTTTGAAAACGCATAAATGTGGCGTTTCCATCACTCGTTTTTGATGCGATATGTCAGAATGTGCATAAAACTGTGTGATGGAAACATAGCTTACTGTCTCAAAAACTACAGAATCCACACTCCAGTCTGAATGGATCAAATCAAATCAAATCAAATCAAATCACTTTTATTGTCACATCACCGCAGCACAAGTGCCTTGGTGAGTGAAATTCTTACGAGCGTGCTCCAGACAGTGCAAAAAAACAAACACAACAATTTACATATGGACAGTACATATTTACAGACTGTACAGAAGACAATGTGCAAAATACACATACATATACTCAGTACACAGTGTACTATTAGACATACTTCGTTACCAATACACATACACCGTATGTACACGTCTGCATTATGTCCACATCTATGCATAGTAATATGTGAAGGTGCAACAGATTATAATTTACAGTAAATTCAATAATAATTATTATAACTCCAGCATCATTTAGAAAACAAAGCGTATCCAAATAGTGTTGTTGTGTTACTTGTTATGAAATAAATATGATGGTGTCGGCATGACTGCTTCTTTCTCAGCGCTTATTGTGTGATGTGTCTTCATCGGTGACTCTCATTGGTTCGGAGATTGATCGCTTGAGCTGTCTTACAGCCAGGCTTTGTGGTTTTCTTCATGTGTGAAGCTCTGGATGTCTGCCCAGCATCCCACTGTTCTTCCAGACAGACCGTCTGGTCCTCTAGGCACACAACTCCATCTAATCAATGAAAAGACAGGCTTTCTTTTTAAAATGCCGTGCACATTGTCTCTGCAGTGGCTTCTGTCTGTAATTATTCAAATGACTCGAGAGGAATTCTTGTAATGTGGCACAACCTTCATTTAGCCCCATGTGACACTCTTCAGAGAATATAACACAGCTTGAGCTGTAGAGATCTGGATCTGTTATTAGCTGTTCACTGCATGAACTCTTCACGTGTGTGTGTGTATTTAGAGGATACACGGGGCTTTGATCTACGGACGGCAGGGTTGTTTTGTGCTTGTCTGGTGAAGTACACATCTGGACATGGCACAGTAATGTTTAGTTTATATGCAGACACAAGTGGCTCTTCACAGCACTCGTGTAAAACTGCATTTGTTTGTCTGTATGCACATAATACCGAAGCATGCAGTCTCACATTTATGAATATGATCGAACTCATATTTTCTCTCTGTGTATTTTCAGTTAACACTGATGCAGAAACAGCAGTGGTGAATGTGACGTATTCAACTAAAGAAGAGGCTAAAATGTAAGAATCAAAGGTTTTTTAGGGATGGACTGTATGACCAAAATCATATACAGACATTAAGTTCAACTCTAGTAATTTTGGCTCATTTTAATATTATTACAATTATTTATTATTCTTATATGAAATGTTTAAATCAAATAACGTATATTTTTTCATTACAATTATAGTATAAAGCTCTTTTTTTTCATTAGTTGAAATTAAACTGATATTAAATGCTAAACTTAAACTTAAAAATAAATTAAACTGATTTAAAATTAAATGCACTGTACATATTAAATGCAAAACTTAAACTTAAAAAAAATTAAACTGATTTAAAATTAAATGCACTGTACATATTAAATGCAAAACTTAAACTTAAAAAAATTAAACTGATTTAAAATTAAATGCACTGTACATATTAAATGCAAAACTTAAACTTAAAAAAATTAAACTGATTTAAAATTAAATGCACTGTACATATTAAATGCAAAACTTAAACTTAAAAAGTAATTAAACTGATATAAAATTAAATGCACTGTACATATTAAATGCAAAACTTAAACTTAAAAAGTAATTAAACTGATTTAAAATGAAATGCACTGTACATATTAAATGCAAAACTTAAACTTAAAAAAAATTAAACTGATTTAAAATTAAATGCACTGTACATATTAAATGCAAAACTTAAACTTAAAAATTAAACTGATTTAAAATGAAATGCACTGTACATATTAAATGCAAAACTTAAACTTAAAAAAAATTAAACTGATTTAAAATTAAATGCACTGTACATATTAAATGCAAAACTTAAACTTAAAAAAATTAAACTGATTTAAAATTAAATGCACTGTACATATTAAATGCAAAACTTAAACTTAAAAAGTAATTAAACTGATATAAAATTAAATGCACTGTACATATTAAATGCAAAACTTAAACTTAAAAAGTAATTAAAGCTAAATAGCAATATTTAAACTAATAAAAAAAGAAGCAAAATACCAAACTTAAGCTAAGATTAAAATTAAAACTTAATATACAAAAAAGCTATGTCAAAATATTATAAATACTATAATAGTTAATACATAATTTTAATACAACACTGGCATAAAATAGTGTACTGTTACTAAACTTTAATATGTGGAAAAATTCTCATTATTTTATTAGCTACAAGTAACTAATTAAATTTTTCTCACATTAATAATATAAATCAGAATTCATTTTCCCCCTGAAAAATGTAATCCCAAAATGTTTCAATAAATCAGTCCCATTATAATCAGAGCAAGTTTTCTTCATCGTCCATGATTTCTAACGATTTTAACTGTCACTGCTTATACACAGTAATAGTTTAAGATAACGAGCAGAAGAAAACTCAGCATCTGTATTCCTCTGATAACTGTCCCGTCTGTGTCTTCAGAGCTCTAGAGAAGCTAACAGGACAGACCTTTGAGGATTACTCCTTTAACGTGTCTTATATTTTGGATATGGACGCTGCTCCGCCTCTGGCTGCGACCCGGAATCGTCGGGGTGGAAGGACCTCACGGGAACAGGACTCCCAGCCCGGGACCTCTGCAGGCTCCCCGGGGCCCCGACAGAAACAGCCAGACTTCCCGCTGCGCATGCTCGTGTCCACGCAGTTCGTGGGAGCCATCATTGGCAAGGAGGGGCTCACGATCAAGAACATCACCAAACAGACCCAGTCTAAGTGAGTGAGAGTGGGAGATGTGTGTTCTCACTATTAACAAACATTAACTACGACTTTTGCCTCAATACTAAACTCATTTGCTGCTTATTAATAGTTAGTTAGGTAGTTGTTAAGTTTAGGTATTGGGTAGGATTAAGGATGAAATATAAGGTCATGCAGAGTGCTTTATAAGTATGTGTAACAGATGTGTATGCCAGTAAGGGCGGTGTGTAAATCTCACTCTCCTGACCTCAAAAAGAGGCGCTCTGGCGTCAGTCGCCTCTAGCGTTGACCTTGGCCCAGAATTGGCCTTTGGCGTTCCTTGTTAGAGCGCCTGCCTCCTGCGCCGGAATCCTGGGTTCGAGACCCGCTCGGTGTGATGGTGCGGACCCGGGGGGGTTATATTGGTGCCGTGACCCGGATGGGAGTGAGGTTTAGGGGGGTGAGTGTAACGGCTGTATGCCAGTAAGGGCTGTGTAAACCTCACTCCCCTGACCTCAAAAAGAGGCGCTCTAGCGACTGACTCGAGAGGCTGTAGCCTTTAGCCTCCTTGGTAGAGCGCCGCCTCCCGCGCCAGAATCCCGGGTTCGAGACCCGCTTGGTGTGATCCGGGGCTGGGGGGTTACATATGCTAATAATAGACATGCTAATAATCAACTAGTTCATAGTGAGAATTGGTCCCTATACTAAAGTGTTACCTATATAATTAACTGCATAATAAATGTATTAATGCCAAATGAGAAAACTTTGTGCTTGGTAAGATTTTTTTTTACACATTTACAATAATGTTGAATTTGTTAACTACATTATTTAAGATGAAAGAATACTTCTGCAGCGTTTATCTTAGTTTTAAAGAGAAACTTTTACTAAAACAGTTTAAGATCAAAAGCTGTATCTGTTAAAAGTGAAGTGAATATAATATTAACAAAGGTTAATATATTCTGTAAATATATATTGCTCTCTGCTGGTTCATTAGTTTACTTATTAACTAATGTTACACTTAATCGTATGTTTTACTGATTTTTGGGTATTTGAAAGAAGTCTTATGCTAATAAAGGCTGCAATTATTTAATAAAAAATACAATAAAAACAATAATATTGCCAAATATACATTTTTCGATTTTAATATATTTTAAAATGTTAAAATAAAATGTATTCCTGTGATGGCAAAGCTGGATTGTATCATTATATCAGTCCTCCGTGTCACATGATAACACAAGAAGCATTATTAATAATAATATCAGTATTGAACTTAGTAGTGCTGCTGCTTAATATTTTTGTGGAAACAGTGATTAATTTTTTTCAGGATTCTTTGATAACCGAAAGAGCATTTATTTTGTAACATTGTACATGTCTTTACTATCACTTTTAATGCATCCGTGCTGAATAAAAATGCTAATTGAAAAATATTGGCTTAAATGGTAATGAAAATAGAATTGCTTCAATGAAATACCTATTTTATGTAATATATAATATTCATTGCTAAGATCATATATTTTGCACGCTAAATATCCTGTAAATATGTCCCATTTCTTCATCAAATGTGGCTGTAAGCATGATCTCACACTGATTTTAAACACATGCTTGTGTTCTTCATGAAGCTTTGCCTGATCTCTGATCTCTTCACGAAGCTTTGCCTGATCTCTGATCTCTTCACGAAGCTTTGTCTGATCTCTGATCTCTTCATGAAGCTTTGTCTGATCTCTGATCTCTTCATGAAGCTTTGTCTGATCTCTGATCTCTTCATGAAGCTTTGTCTGATCTCTGATCTCTTCATGAAGCTTTGTCTGATCTCTGATCTCTTCACGAAGCTTTGTCTGATCTCTGATCTCTTCATGAAGCTTTGTCTGATCTCTGATCTCTTCATGAAGCTTTGTCTGATCTCTGATCTCTTCATGAAGCTTTGTCTGATCTCTGATCTCTTCATGAAGCTTTGTCTGATCTCTGATAGGGTGGACATCCATCGTAAGGAGAACGCAGGAGCGGCGGAGAAGCCGATCACCATCCACTCCACTCCCGAAGGCTGCTCCGCCACGTGCCGCATGATCATGGACATCATGCAGAAAGAAGCTGATGACACGAAGGTGTAAGTCTGGATCTTCTGGAGTCACGGGAGCTCTTTAAATACATCTCTGTGGTTGCCAACTTGTGGCCTTGCTTGTGCAGAACTGAGGATATTCCTCTGAAGATCCTGGCCCACAACAGTCTGGTCGGAAGACTGATCGGGAAGGAGGGCAGGAACCTGAAGAAGATTGAAGAGGAGACGGAGACCAAGATTACCATCTCCTCGTAAGTGTCTGCTGCAGCCAATGGTGAAAACAAGGAAGGTTCACTGTTGTGTCAAAATCTATAATGTTTTGTCACACTTCAGATGAACATATTCCTCTGCTTCTGTATGGAGGCATACGTGATTTCTTGGTTCACCATGGAGGTAGGGGTGTGCGATAAATATCATCTGCGATAATATCGTAATTGTTGTTTTAACGATGTGCAATTTGACAATATCAAGTATTTTGCAAAAACTAAACAGCTACGTTACGGAGTGCACGCATACATTATCCTGCGTGGTGATGAAGGGGTTAAACGCATACATTAGCCTGCGTGGTGATGAAGGGGTTAAACGCATACATTATCCTGTGTGGTGATGAAGGGGTTAAACGGTGCATGCATACATTATCCTGTGTGGTGATGAAGGGGTTAAACGCATACATTAGCCTGCGTGGTGATGAAGGGGTTAAACGCATACATTAGCCTGCATGGTGATGAAGGGGTTAAACGCATACATTATCGTGCGTGGTGATGAAGGGGTTAAACGCATACATTATCGTGCGTGGTGATGAAGGGGTTAAACGCATACATTATCGTGCGTGGTGATGAAGGGGTTAAACGCATACATTAGCCTGCGTGGTGATGAAGGGGTTAAACGCATACATTATCGTGCGTGGTGATGAAGGGGTTAAACGCATACATTAGCCTGCGTGGTGATGAAGGGGTTAAACGCATACATTATCGTGCGTGGTGATGAAGGGGTTAAACGCATACATTATCCTGTGTGGTGATGAAGGGGTTAAACGGTGCATGCATACATTAGCCTGCGCGGTGATGAAGGGGTTAAACACATGCATTATCCTGCGTGGTGATGAAGGGGTTAAACGGTGCATGCATACATTAGCCTGCGCGGTGATGAAGGGGTTAAACACATGCATTATCCTGCGTGGTGATGAAGGGGTTAAACGGTGCATGCATACATTAGCCTGCGCGGTGATGAAGGGGTTAAACACATGCATTATCCTGCGTGGTGATGAAGGGGTTAAACGGTGCATGCATACATTAGCCTGCGTGGTGATGAAGGGGTTAAACGCATACATTATCCTGCGTGGTGATGAAGGGGTTAATCAGTGCACGCGCGCATTTAGAGCGTGTTCTTTCACTGCATGATTCAGTATTAAAATGCATTAAGAGTGATCGCAAAATTCAAGATATGGGGCAGAATATGTATATATTTACGTTTCATATGATTAAAATCACACAAAGAGTGTTTTTTTCTTCAAAAATAAGCACGATTACAAATGTGATATTGATTTTATACAACAGTTCAATAAACAATAAGCTAATATCAAGAGACTTACATTTTAGACACCTTTTTGCCTGTTTTTGCTGCATTTCGCCGACAAAAAATAATTCCAAACAGCTACAGCGATGTTTTGCGTCTCAGTGATTCGTTCCTGAATGATTCAATCGTTTAATTGACTCGGTTCAGTCGCAATGACTCACTTGTTAAATGAATGAACCGTTTAAATGACTCGGTTCAGTCGCAATGACTCAGTTATTAACTGTGACGTGCTGCCACCTGCTGGCGGTTTAATTTCACATTTAAAGTCTATTTTTTTTTTTTTTTTTTATAAATATCAGTATTCAATGTTTTATGTTTAAAATGTCAAATGATGCATTTGTAACTGGTTAAATTACTCTGAGCTGCATTAAACAGTGTGTAAATACATCTAAACATCTTCAGATGCAGCTTCTGCAGAGATTAATGTTGATGATACTGGTTTAATTTGTTTAGTAACAGCCTAAATGTGTATCATCTTAATTGAATGTAAAAATTTAATTTAAACGATGTAGACTTTTAGAAAAAAATGATTTATTAAAAGGTAAAAATCTATTTAAACTTAAATGAAAATATTAATTTTATCACTGATGTGAACGGAGCTCATATCAGAATATCATAAACTGCAGCTGTGCACAGTATTCAGATATCAGCACAATAACACACTCTGCAAAATATCGTCTAATTATCGAAAATATCCCTAAAAATATCGAGATATCATTTTTTTCAATATCGCACACCCCTAGATGGAGAGTTGTTTTGAGAGGAAATATGGTTTTGATGTGATGATTTTGATCAAAACGTGATCTGAACATGTGCGATCTTGTAATGGGCTGGGATCTGGTTCAGAGCATCAGAGTACAGGTGGTCTTATGTATTTCCCAGAAATAAGCTTAGGAAGTGAGTCACCCAATTAAGCCCTAACCAGGACTCACTCCTGACGTCATTGCATTGCCGTCTCTCTAAAAGCAGCCTCATTTACCAAAGCTCATCGATACCAATTCAAATAGCTTGCTCTTGACCCAGAGTCCCATGCACGTACTTCCAGGTATATTCAGGTGACTGTGTTCATCACTGCACAGATGCACTATAATGTGTTTAAGAGCGATGCTATGCAGCTAATTAGTGTTGTCTTTCTATGACGTGGCTCAGATCTCTGCTATCCTGCGCTTCAGTAAAATCATGCCATAATGAAAGGGCTCCCAACATTTTGGGAATGTGGTTGTTTTCGCTTTATGCTTTCGGCAAGAACAGACTTTTACATTTATGCATTTAGCAGATGCTTTTATCCAAAGCGACTTACAGTGCATTCAGGCTATTCATTTTATAAATAATATTATTGTAATATAATATAATTAATTATTGTAAATTATCAATTAAAATTTTAAAAGCATAAAAACAAAGTTAGGTCACATATTGCTTTCCATCTTGCTATTGACAATTCATAATTATAGTAATAATTAATTACTCCCCCATTTCTTTTTAAAATAATAATATATATTGACAAATTTAGAGTGCTGTAATTATTACAAAAAATCCTAATGTCAGTCAAAACCATTGTGATTTCATCATATGCATAATAATAATAATAATACAGAAGATATTGACCCATTCAGGCTGATGTCACAAATAAAAAAAAACATTTTGTTCACATCATATCCACAATATAATAATTAATAGGACTTGCCTTGTCTTACGTAATTAAATATAGCCTCAATTGTAACGCTGCTCTGATCTGACAAGTGTTTTGTATCTTAAACATGTACCAATGGTCTTTCTGGATTCTTTCCCCAGTTTGCAGGACTTAACTCTTTATAACCCAGAGAGGACCATTATAGTGAAGGGGAGCATCGAGGCCTGTTGTAGGGCTGAAGGGGAGATCATGAGAAAGCTGAGGGAAGCCTATGAGAATGACATCGCTGCTATTAACGTAAGTGCTTGTGGTTTTAACAGGACATGTGATATCCATCTAGAAGCCAGCGATTTTATGTCATAATCAATATGTGATACAACTCAAACCTTAGATGCTGATAAAACGCTGCTTATCGTGCATCACCCTTGAGTCGGCGTCTAACAGAAGACTAGGCAGTTAAATGCTCGTGCTCAGCTATTGGCTGTGTTCATAGGAAACAGCCTTGAGTCAGTCCGTCCCCTGCCGTGCATACGGAGAACACACTGATCCTGTCAGCAGCCGTTCACACAGACGTGTGCACCATACACCCCCCCGTTTACATGCATGACGTCACTGCCCGATACTGCAACAATAGCATCATCATTCTCGTTTACATCCAGAGCCTCGCTTCATCTTCAGTGACTCATTTATTTAGCAGATCAACTGCACAGATCAAGTTATGCGGTTTCATTTATACTCACGCATTAGTCAGGCGTATGGTTAATTATTCAGGCTTGGATCAAGTGTTTTTTGTGACAGTTTCGTGTTTAAGTGTCTGTTAGTTGATCCCTGTGACCTTCATTCTCTTTTGTGTGAAGGAGGCGCAGCAGATGAATCAGACAGGACATGAAAAATTAGACTCTGTCAAGACTAAACAGCATAACTTCTTATCTAAAATCATTTGCCACGATGCAGCGGGTCGATAGAGCCATCTAGCGTGACGGTAGCAATATTACAAGACGTTATAACACATATGTGAGTGACCCTGGAGCACAAAAGCAGTATTAAGTCACTGGGGTATATTTGTGGTAAAAGCCAAAAATACATCGTATGAGTCAAAATTATAGATTTTTATTTTATGCTAAAAATCATTAGGTAGTAAAGATAATTAAAGATCATGTTCCATGAAGATATTTCCTACTGTAAATATATTAAAACTTAATTTTTGATTAGTAATATGCATTGCTGAAAACTTAATTTGCACAACTTTATAAAGATGATTTTCTCAATATAGAGTTCGTTTTGCACCCTCAGATCTTCAAATAGTTGCCAAATATTGCCCTATCATAAACTATACATCAATGGAAAGCTTATTTATTCAGCTTTTTAAGATGTATAAATCTCAATTTTGATAAATTGGCTGGTTTTGTGGTTCAGGGTCACACATGGTTCATGCAGCTCACAAATACAGTGACGCTGAGAATTCAGTGTATTTTATTAACCTCGAACGATAGTATCGAGAAGAACATGATAGCTTGAGGTCATGCACGGAGTAAGCATTCATAATCCATGATGTCTTGCAGCAACAAACCAACCTTATCCCTGGGTTAAGCCTGAGCGCACTGGGCATCTTCTCAAGCGGTCTGTCAGTATTACCAGCAGCTGCTGGGCTCAGAGGCGTCCCACCCGGACCCCCAACGGGCTACAACCCTTTTCTTGTGAGTACACACAGAATGAACGACAGCATACTTCAATCGTTCATCCCCAGGAATGTGTTGCAGGATGAAAACAAGATTTCACCTGTTGTAATTCAAAATCAAATGATTATTAATGTGTAAATATTATGTATGTATATTATTTTGCATGATATGTATTATACAGTACTGTCTTAAGTAATTAGACTCTATAAATATTTAAACCTTTAACAATTATCAAAGCGGGTTAAACATCAAAACTAATTTTAATTTAGCCAAATAGCATCACAGAATATCAAGCACGTGATTTGAAAGATTAAATTGGAAAATGAAATTAATTTACCTTATATAATGTTGCTATACATACTTAATGTTATAATACTTATAAATTCTACACAATTCTGTAAGTTGCAAGCATTTATTATCAATACCATACCATATGGAAATACACCATATGTTGTGTATGATAACATTTTTAATATTTAAACATAAACTAGTAATAGATGAGTGTTTGGCTCCATTTTTTGTGTAAATTGAATAAAAAAAAGAAATCAAGTGTGTGTAAACACACAACACAACACAAATATCTATATGCTGCATTTTAAACATTTATTATTAATAATATTAATTTGTGGAAATACCTCATATGTTGAGTTTCATATTACATAATTTATACTAAAAATGACATGTATGTTTAAAAACTAGAACATGTTTATTTCATTTACATCATTAAATTCACATTCTAGTGCTACATTGTGTTCTGTTTGAGGAATGAAATATAATGTAATCTGATCCTGACACAGTCACATCATGTGTACACTAGGGCTGTGACGGTACACACACCTCAGCATGCTCACGGATGAACTAATGAAGTGTGAGACGACACTCGTTAACGACTGTGTGTTCCTCAGGAGTACTGTAAAACCGGAGAAGTCATTTAGTGTAAATTGTTGCAGCAGGTTTTTATTGTTGCACTTCTTTGCATTAGTGACTTTGGCATCTACTGTTAATAACTAATCATACTTTGGAAACTGTTGCTAAAAATCAAAGTTAGTATCTATCCTCCCCAGCCAGCTAGTAATGCTAGTAACTGACCAGCTGGTTAGTCAGCTTCTCTATTAAATATATATATATATAAACAGTATGGAAATGCCCTTTGAAAACATAGTTAGTTACACTAACTTAAGTAGCTAAATAGGTTTCAGTTTTGTTTTTAAATGCAGTTTTTTTTTATATATAAGCAAAAGTTACACAACACTTGTATATCATAAAGACAAAAATAAATACATAAAAAGGTTACAGTTAATAAACGTGGCAGTGTCTGTTTTAGAGATCATTTTAAAGTAGGGCTGATGATCTATTACATATATGATTGTAATTAATCATACAGGATTCTGTAGTTTATCATGATTAATTGCACCTAACATGAACATTTGTAATCATAAACGTATGTAAAATAGTATTTTAAATATTTGATAGTTGTTTGTGTTTTTTAAAGAATAAAGGAGCAATGTTCACATAAACACATCACATTTAGCTGTTCCTTTAATATATTTAAATCATTTGAAAAGTTTTTAAATGCCTTGTTTTTATTGTTATGATTATTTTAATGTATTTTACGTAAAGCACTTTGAATTACTGTAGTGTATGACATGTTCTGTATAAATAATGTTTCTGTCTCTGTCAGTCAGTCAGCTTTCTCTGTACGAATGGTGGTTCTTTTGTTTATTAATTTTTATTTTTTATATTCATTTTTATTGTTTATTGACACAATAGATCAGCACTTAACCTCTGGAGCTGCATTACAGTTCACGCTGGTCTAATCAGCAGAGATGTTAATCAAAATTAAAGTGAACTTATGAGGTCTGACAGATGAAATATTATTTACATGGGTAATAAACGAGCAGGTGAAATGTTCTTGTGAAGTAATACGTTTGCATATTGATCCATCTCATTTGTTCTAGGGTCACTCATCACAGCTGGGGGGGCTGTACGGTGTCCCGCCTGCTAGTGCCATCTCTCACCAGCACACAGTGAGTACTGAAACGGCCCAATAATATGGATTGTTCTGGTTCTGGATGATGATTGCTGGACAAAGGCCTGGTTTCACAGACCAAGCCAGGATTAGACCATAGTTCAATTAGGAGATTTAAATACTAATAAAAACATTACAGGTGTGCATCTGGAGACAAAACAAAGGCACTGGTATATTTTAAGATCAGTCAGAGCAAGTTTATTTCAGCTGAACCAGCTCAGACTTACACTTTAGTCTAGGACTAAACATAAATATTGAGAAAATCATCTTTAAAGTTGTTCAAATGAAGTTCTTAGCAATGCATATTACTAATCAAAAATTATGTTTTGATATATTTACGGTTGGAAATTTACTAAATATCTTCATGGAACATTATATTTACTTAATATCCTAATGATTTTTGGCATAAAAAAAATCTATAATTTTGGCCCATACAATGTATTTTTGGCTATTGATACAAATATACTCCAGCGACTGGTTTTGTGCTCCAGGGTCACATGTCATAAATTGATATCAATAGAGTGGGATGGCTGATACAATGCTAATATGTATTGTTTGTGCAATTATGACATAAATTATGTCCAAAAAAACCCTCTATTTTACAAAATATGTATTCCAAACCTCCCTTTCTGTGAGTGACAACATCTGTTAATGAGCCAATCGGACACAGTTATCAGCTTTACTGTAACCCTCTTACAGTACATGAGCATCTCATGTCACTTAGTAGTTATTCACAAAATAACAAGCTCTGTCTCTGAGCACCACAAGCTGACGGTGGTGACTCTTCATCTTGAGAGTATGAGCAGTCATCGGTGTCCTATGGTTTGGTGTCAGGCAGGTCAGGTCCTTTAGAAACAGATAAGAGGGTTTGCGTCCTCCTTGCATCCTCTAGTTTGAGTGATGAATGGATTGTTTTTGCCTCTGTACAAACCCATGTGTGCCTTCAGGGCTTGACCTCCAGCCTGCGCTGAATGAGCAGTCTCTACGTTGTGGGATTGTGGGTGGTTTGGGGAAACTAAATGCAGTAAACAGACAGTGACGTTTTTTCCAAACCACTTTTTAAAAGGATGTCTCTACCCAGGGGCGTCATGCACTCATTATTTTTGAGGGGGCACAATGTTATTTTTGTGGGTTGTGGGGGGGGGGGGGTCGGTCTTCATGTGACACACAGCAGCCACAACAGCACTTATGTTTGATATATTAATATATATTCCTTTTTCTTGAAACATTCCCAAATGCATGAACTATCATGAAATATCTTGATTCTCACCTTTATAGATTATTATGTTGATCTGTTTATGTGTGTCATGAGTCATGACATAACATTTTTAATACGACTGACTTTATATTTTATGTGAATTGAATGTTAATGTGAATAAAAACATTGCAAGTTAGCTACTATTCAAAACACTTTGATTGTACAGAAAGAGAGCAAAGAACATTTTCACTGACAGTCTGGAGTTCAAGCACTCTCATCACTGAAGCTGTTTACACTATGAAATTAATATCTTACAGATTCATACACACATCTGCACTTTGTTGTTTGTTTCCGACGAAAGAATTCAGCAGAAAGAGGTATTCAGTCAGCGAGCAAGTGAAGAAAACTCAGTATTTTATCGATGACTCATCTGGACGTCTCTGATTGGTCCGTGCATTCATAAGCTCAACAGCATCGTGTGTGATTGGTTATAATGCGCAGTGCTGTATAAACACATCTCTCAGCGCCAGCAGATTTGAATATAGCAGCTGATGATGATAAGACGCGCTGAATGATTTAATCACAGGACTCCCTGATTTACATTTATGCATTTAGCTTTTATCCAAAGCGCTTTTATCCAAAGCGACTTACAATTGCATTCAGGTTATACATTTTCATTAGTATGTGTGTTCCCTGGGAATCGAACCCACAACCTTTTGCGCAGCTGACGCAATGCTCTACCACTGAGCCACACAGGAACACACATTTACAGTATCACGTTGAATTAGAGGACGTAATCTGTTGCATGTTTCTTCAGCAGGCTCCTGAACAGGAGGTGGTCTACCTCTTTATTCCAACTCAGGCTGTCGGTGCTATTATTGGCAAGAAGGGCCAACATATTAAACAACTTGCACAATTTGCCGGAGCCTCTATTAAGGTAGGAGTTCCTGCCTACTGGAACGCCACTGCTGTCATGTTACATCCTTTTGTTTTTGTTATATGAAGCACAATAATCCATCTAATTTTCTGAGATCCTTGATTTGAATCGAACCATATCATGCTCAGATTTGGCCCCAGTGTGGGCGAGCCAATCACCCGTAACCTCCTCTCTCTGTTGATTCAGCCAGTCTGGGGCTTTCTGGGTAAACAGAAAGGGTGAGATAGTTCACCACCCATAGTTCAGCGTGTGCTTGTACCCAAGTTCATTTCATGTCAAATGGCATCTTTGAAAACAACCTCAATATGTATATTTTTTTTAAATCTGGCACGCTTGCCAAGAATGCATTAATTTGATCAAAAGTACAGGAAAAACTGTACTATTGTGAAATAAATGTTTTCTATTTTAAATTGATATGAAAAATGATGATGGTAAGTAACATTTTCAGCAATCATTACTTCATTTTTATGATTCTCTGATGAATGAAAAGTTCAGAAGAACAGCATTTATTTGACAGAAATATTTTGTAACATTATAAATGTCTTTATTGTCACATTTGATCAATTTAATGCATATTAAAAAAGTACTCTTACACATTTACACTACTCTAAAGTAACGTTTGGGGTATTTTTAGGTGTCTGTTTCAAGCAATCAAAGTCATTCTTAATATCTCTGAACTAATGTATTCAAAGAGTGTAATAATGAAATGTCAATAAATGCTGACAAAATGTGAATTGTATGTAATTTTACAGTGTGGTGTATTTTAGCACGGCATATGGTTTAATGACATCTGGTACTTTACTGAATGAACTGAAATCATGGCCACAAGCTCAAATACAAAAGAAACATTGAGAAATGAAAGCGTTAACCCCTTATTGATCAGTTATTGGAAACAGAGCCCTCTGGTGGCTGTGTGATGAACTCTAGAAATAAAAGGAATGTTATTTAAAGCTAAATTGTTTCTGCGTTTGTGGCATATGATGTCAGAAAATAATGTTGACTCATATCTTCAAACACTGTGTGTATATAAATGAGTTGTTTTATGTTCAGATCGCACCTGCAGAGAGTCCTGAAGTCACTCAGAGGATGGTCATCATCACTGGTCCACCAGAAGCTCAGTTCAAGGTCATACAAATCAAACCTAAAATCCCAGTATCATACATGATTATTACAAATATATTGTTTAGCTGAATCTTTATATCCTTTAGCTCTCTTGTAGCCCTGTAGAATGGACACTGCCTTTGCTTTTGTATTTCAGGCCCAGGGAAGGATATTCGGGAAACTGAAAGAAGAGAATTTCTTCTCTGCAAAAGAAGAAGTGAAGCTGGAGACACATATAAAAGTGCCCTCTTCGGCCGCTGGGAGGGTCATCGGGAAAGGGGGTAAAACGGTGAGAATATGGTGAAACAGAGCATTCGGTGATGATTCAACATGCTAGGACTGCTTCATAGTAGTGCTTTCTCTAATGACAGGACGGGCGGATATAAGGCATTAGTAAAAAACAATGGATGAACAATTACATAAAGTGTTCTGTGGAGTCTGAAAAACATATTTACCCTGTGCTTGAGTAATGTAAGACGGTCTATTCAAAGGTGATTCGGCTTCTAATGCCAGACATTTTATAATAATTGACAATTAACTATCTGTTTAAACAACGGGATGATGTGTAGCGCATCCAATCTCAGCTATTTTCTTATTTTCCTTTCATTATGCACCATTATAAACGGTTAAGTGTTTGCAAAAGTTCACAGTTATTCTCAGAATCCATAATAGCTTTCCAAAGAATAATGAAATGTTGGTGTTTAAAGAATGGGAACATTGTTAATGTGGTGGAAAGAGTTCCCGAGAGAGCTAATACATGCCACCAGAGCAAATGATGGAAATGTTGTTTTTGTTAATCGTTTAAATGTACTCTGGTAATTTGGTCAGCAAATACACTAAAACACTGAAATGCCAGTGAAAGCTTATTTTAAGGGAAAAACTTTATTATGACTAAAGTTTGGTTATTATGTTATATAACTGTTACTTTTTAGTCTAAGGCTTTGAAGAGGACAGGTTGATCCAAATCAAGGTGACCCGTTCCAGTCAGGATTATTATTATGTTTCTGGGAAATATTTGTCTCTATTCGTGGTAACCACAGACCACAGGGGCATCATGTGTAGAGTAGACGGGGCTTACAGAGCAATGAGCACCTGGATATGAGTCTGATTGAACCCCAGCGTTCGCACATTTTGACCCAGCTGATGTTGTTGTTAGGTGCACTGTTAGAAAGTGGTGTCATTAGCTTGTTTCTCCGAATCTCTTTCAGGTTAACGAGCTGCAGAACCTAACCAGTGCAGAGGTCATAGTGCCACGGGACCAAACCCCAGACGAGAACGACGAGGTCTTTGTCAAAATTAGTGGGCATTTTTTTGCCAACCAGGTAAAGTATGTTTGTTTTTACATTTCATG
>QVTF01018695.1:0-95641 GCA_003573665.1 Oxygymnocypris stewartii
AGTCTTGAGAACACACCAGGAGTCTTGAGCAAGTAATTGTAATTCCTGTCAGCACAAACATGCCTCCTTTTTTGTGTAAATTAGGCTTATTATAGATTTATTCACAAAACAGTGCTATTTTCTTGGTGCAATTAACGTCACATTATTAGGAAAGCAGGGGGTAAAATGACTTCCATTGAAAATAAATGTTTGTTTACTTTTTCTATTGATCATGGCAGTTATTCATCAAGTGATGGAGAACAGCGTTATAAACAGGCATATATCCAGATGTGGGGTGTAGTGTGCACTCGTGCAGCATTTTAAAGAGCTGATTCGGGTGATCACAGTGGTGCTGGATTGTGTGCTCTGCTGCATCCTTCGTAATCTAGCACCGCAAGACAGGGAATTGTGCCGTGAAAATTGCATTCGGCACTAATTTTGTGGGCGCGTGTGCGCCGTTACCTGATTTGTGTAATTCCTTTAGTGAATCGGGCACAAAAACAACACAGAGAGCACATGCAAATTAACAGCACAATCAATGGGCACAATTCATTCTTACTGAATTCCCCCATTGTCTCAGTTCACTAGTGCACTGGACAAGAAGTGTGCCATTTCTAGAGCTGCCCAGTGCACTGAAATACTCATTCCCTATAGCCCTACCTGAAGTGTTATCATGTCTATATGAATGTGTTTTTTTTTTTACATAATAATGTTTATTTTACATAAAAAAAATGTAGATAGATCAATTGATGATAGTTAAGTAATGTGTTTTGTATATGTGCATACAGATTGTATGTATGATCCATGCATTTATTTATATAGTAAGTGTTATTTGAGTATTATTTCTATACTAATATTGTATTATTAATATTTTCTTGTTTGACTTTAATTTTAGTGTAACTTTATTGCTACTTCAACTTTTATTTCAGTTTTAGTCATTTAGGGCTTCAACTTGAAATTATTATTATTATCATTTTTGTTAACACGTATACATTTAGCATTTATTTTTAATGTAATATTTATCTTTTTTATTGTAAATTTAAAATATAAATGACATTTTTCTTTGTTTCAACTCATGAAAAATTTATGTTTTTTGAATAATTTTAGTATTTTAACAATAACAATGATATTTATTAATTTAATATTAAAATACATATGCATGATATGAGAAATGTAAAAAATCTAAATAGACTATAAATAGAATATAATGAAAATTGTAATAAACTGCATTTTATTTTAATTTTTATCAACTCCAGGTTGTTAATAGTCTTCTGAAAAAAGTTTTGGAGGCACTGTACATGATCACAGGGAAAACAATGCACACTTGATAAATGGAGGCTCAGACCATTTCTGAGTTAGTTTGCATAGAGAATGGAATTGTTCCTGGCCCACAGGAATGTGCTGTCCCAGCATTCCTCGCTGCAGCTGTGCGGTTGCATCACTCTCATGAATGATGTGCTGTGCTTTGAACCTGACTCCATTCAGCGAGCCACACTGTGTCCTGTCAACTGTGAGAGGGATTTGGAGCTCAAAGCGGCCGCTGAAGCGGAGCACAATGAAGGATCAGGCAGGAGCTCTGTGAGAGCATCTCGCTGCCGAAGACGCTGCAGTGTTTGAAAGATTAACAAGAAAAGCTCCATGTGAATATGAGTATGCCCTTAAAATGTGAACGAAAGTTAAAGGTGCCATATGTAATAAGGCATAAAAATACTACAATATATTTGCAGATATTTAGGAAACCTGCTAAGTTAACATATTCGTATCTTCAAAAAATAATGCTACAGCAGTAATTCTGCTGTGAAATGTGCGTTCCATGTCGGAATGTCTGTTTTGCTTTGGTCTGTGTGACTCCACCCACAGCCAACTTACCAACCCGATCTCAAGGCAATTCGTACATATTTTACGAGGTGGCTAATTGATATGAATCCGTACGACCTTACTCATACAAATTCATACGTTTTTTGCTAAATTTGACATATTTTGCGAGTTGCACAATTGTATGAATTCATACGGTGACCCACACTAACCCTGCCCCTAAACCTAGCCGTCACTGGGGTCTAGATAAATCGAACCAAATCATACATGTGAGGTCGTACGAATTAGAAACCTCATAAAATATGTATGAATTGGTCGTGAGGTAGCATTGAATTTACCCAATAGTATTTCAACTCCCCGTGTTGCCAGTTAGCAGATAACACAGTGTTTTGTATTCATGACATTTAACAAAAGAACTGGGCCATAGATTAAGAATTCTACCAAAACTAAAAAGCCTTGGAGTCGATTTAAAAATCTCTATGAGCAAAGGCACAACAAAACATGGATAAATCAACTCATCAACTTACAGTATAAGGCTCGTCGTCCTTCCATTGTCAGTTGTGCTCGTTCCTGTTGCGTATTCTCAATCTGGCAACCCACGTCAGAAAATTAATTATAAAAAAATAGACTGCAATACTAATTTCAACCACTAGCTGTCTATATTACATACCGCACCTCTAAACATTTCCCTCCAAAACGGTAACTGTAATTGCGTTAAATATTCAACAACTTTACTGTGTCGCAAGTCAATATGAACCTTCCTCTTCTGAGAGCTAGGACATGAGTGCTTCATTTTTGTATTCCCTTTGCCGCCCTCCACTCCCCGACCACTCATCTAAGGCTGCTATTAGCTAATCCCCCTAAATCCTGTTTAATGGAACTGTGCCGTTAACAGCTATTTGGGACTAATTTACTGGTTCCCAGATCGCTTGGCACCTTCAAAGCAGTTCCAGTGGTTCTAGCGCCGCAGCTCGAGGCCCCAAATGCCCCCGGTGCCTTGTTTCCCACACCCCTATCCACCCCGCCTCCCCCACCCCCCACCAGTGTCCCTTCGTGGCCTTTCACTCCTGTTGGACATGCTTTCTCCGTGCAAGGCTGTTTTTTAAAAGCTTACAGCCAGCCAAGGTCAGAAATCTGGAGCAACTCCAAGAGTTTTCTACCATCCCAGTCACAGAGAGACTTTTCTCTTTTTCATTTTTTTTGTTGTTGCCCCAAGGCAAATATTCCCAAATTACCCTCTACCACAAGCAACTTGCTGAGTCAAATGCACTTAATGGACAAACAGACGTCTACTTGTGCATGTTCGCACAATGCCTTGTTTCTGTGTTTTATTTTACCTACCAGGTTGTTTTGTGGTTAGATCTGCATTGCGCAGAACGGTTAGCACGTCTGAATTGAATAAAATCAGTCTAATGCTTGGTCCCAGGAGTGATTTGAAGTTGTTGTGCTCGAGTGTGTATTTAGCTCGACTCTGTGGGAATTGTTGTTATGGCTGCCTTGTTTTGCCACCAGGTTCACTTGGCGACAATGTTTTTTCTGTTCCTAATTAAGGAGTGAATGCCGTACAAAAACACATTGAACTTCGTCATCATAAATTAAGTCTGCCTTTAATGCTTGTGTTCTTGTGGATGATTCATATTAAGAGATAAAAACACATTTAAAGATGTTAAAGTCAACATGAAACAGAACTTGTATATAGATGTTTGAAAGACAGCTCACACAGAAGTCACGTTTAAGCCAAGTAGTTTTTATGTTGGTTGACGCACAGAATTTGCTGGACCAACTTGAACACAAGTTAAAGGAACTTTTCTGCCCTCATGCACAACGCAAGAATTATGTGGATTCCTGTTGAAATTAATATATTTATTGTGACATTAGTCAGAAGGGAAAGTTGATTTCTTCATTATGAAGACATTGGGCCTCATTCATTAATAATTTAATATTGTCTGTTCCTAATTAACGAATGCAGTACAAAAACATAATGAGCTTTGTCATCATCAATCATGTTTGATTTAATACTTGTATTGTTATGTTCATATTAGAGGATGCACCAACCTTCGTAGAATTGAAGCCGATGTCAAACAGAGCTTGCATCCTTGATTTTATCCATCAAGGATTTATTAGATGAGGAAAAGTGGTCTCTATATAACAGATGGTTGTAGGGGTTGAAAAATAATACACATGAACATGATTTCAGTGAAATGTCATGAGCAAAAAACTTACGTTGTCAATTGTAAAATTGTGTAGCTATTTAAAAATCAAAACAAAAGTCAGTTTTAAACCAAGCAGCTTTGACCAACTTGAGCACGAAATCTGTGTGAAGAATTCAAAATTGCACAGATTCCTATGATTTCGCCTGAAATTCTGCTGAGCAACGGTAAATGTGGCTTGTTAACTAATAATTTCATACTTTTTGTACAAAATATATGTCCTCATGCTTAATTATTTAGGTTATGAATCCAAATTATTCTAAATGAGGGAATCTTTAGGTAATAATAAAAATAAAATGCGGCCAAACCATAAGCGTTTCCATATATATTGCATTTGAAAACATTTGTGCACAGATTTTATACATGAATGAGACCCCCCCCCCCCCCCCCCCCCCACACACACACACACAAATGAATGAGCACAGCTTGGTTCCATTTTAATGTAAAGTTGACTCCAAGTTATTTGTGGAGCTATTTCCCGTCAGAAGAATTTCAGGTAATTTATTGGTGGAATTTCACCAAGCACATTCTTTCTTGTTCTCCTTTCCACTGTAACCAATCTTCTATTGATTTTAAATGATGTGTAGTCTGAGTTTTCTCTTTTGACTTCGCATCGATCCTTCATCCGAAGCATTAATGGCTCTGTAGACCACTGCTGTTTGCTGTTCCTGTCTTTGTGTGATCCAGACAGGATACACGTACTGGCAAAGAAATATCGAATTATTGCAAAGACATTTCCCTGACAGTACCGTCCTTCAGAGTTAGACATTTGTGCTGTGTAGGTTTAGTTTTTGAGTGCTGCTAAGGTTTCGATGCTGTTTGACTGAGATCTGGAGGTATTGCCACCTTCATTACCATCGCAGTTGTTGGTTTTCTGGCCAGGGGGCAAAAGCCCTGAGCACTCGCAGCAGATGAGCACAAGGCCCTTTTGTAAACACTGCCAATGTCTTGTCAAGGATAGACAGCACACACACACACACACACACACACACATACACACACACGCGTGCGTATCATGTAAAAAAACAGACTGCAGTCTATTTAAAGTAGTTAAACTACAGTGTTTTAGATGTTGTACTTTTTATATTAGTGTAATATGCAGAGACAACTATAAGTAACTGTACAGGCTAGAACTGGTCCTTCTTCACTTTATGAAAAGTATAATAAGCATAAAACAACTATATGTATAGTCTAGTTATCTTTTTTTGATAAATGCCTGGGGATTTTAATGACACGAAAGTAAATTTGTTTTAATTAAATAGTTATGATTTTATACTGTCTCTATAAATATGTCAGTGAATCGTTGATTCAACTAATTCCCTCAAAACACTGATATATTCAATTTGGAACTGCGTGCTTCTCTAAATTTGAAACATATCTATGCTAATATGTGGTTCCACATTCAGCAACTGTCTTTATGATTCATTTACTGAATCATTACTTAACTGTTTCTTTCAAAGGTACTGAATCATTCACAAATAAAACACTACTTTGAGATCGCTTTGAGATTATATTAATACTACTACTACTAATGACTTTTTATCAGGTTTTTTAGACTGTTTTTCCAGACACTCCCTCATCTGGTGTGCCAGTGATCCACCCCAAACTCACACCCAAACTTTGTTGAGTCAGTAGCAGAAATTCCTTCAAAACATTTAGGATATTTAAATAGTGTTAGGATGTCATATAACAATCCTGTGTTAATATACAAACATGTGAATACAAATTCTAAAATGTTTATAAAACATAGGTTGAAAATTTGAAGTAGATTGTATTTGATATTAAAACAAAAAACCTCAAAATCAAGTCATCTGACTGATTAATACTGTCAATCTCTAGCCAAATTCAGGTTCATAAAAGCTTCTTGTCTGCACACTCTAAAACACAATTTATAAAGTGCCCCTATTATGGGTTATGAAATGTTTATATTTTGGTTTGGGGAGTCCCTAACAACAGGTTGACATCCATGCAAGGTCAAAAAACACTTTCATTTTCTTATAATATGCATTTATTGTTACCTTACGTGCTCAGCGACTCCCAAACGATTCACTCAACGATTCATTTATCCAAACCCCTCCTAACGTTACGCTAATCTGCGGTGATTGGTCGATTGGTCTCATTTTCATTTCATCATGCCTGTAATGCCTGATAAAGCAGCATTTGTGAGCACAGTGCTACTTTTGCGCACAGCGTTACCAGGGAAACTGCTGTTTTTACCGCTCCAAAAGCAGCACCTAGTGGCTTTATTTTTTTGCATTTCATTCAGACCAACGCGAAAAGACCAACAAGTGGGCGGGAAATATGCTAATGTTTCATGTTAACTTCAACATGAAATGGCTTGGGATTCGTTTTAAAAGCGACTTGTTTCAAAGATTCAGAGTCGACTCATTTGAGAGACGATGACTTTATACACAGTGCACTTTCAGGTTTAAAACTTTGCAGGATGTTTTTATTCACTAAGAGCTGTGTTACACACTGCATGAAAGGTTATTTTCAAAAATCCATAATAGGGGCACTTTAATAAAAAAGTGGCTTCCCAAATGTCTACAACCTTCATTTATACTTAACGCCAGTTTTGCTGGAAGTGACGTTTTTGTTCTCTTGAACATATGGCATGGAAATTGCAGATCATAACTTGGGTGGAAACGTAGAAATTCCCAACTCAAATCAAGCCAATGCAAATCTACTGCATGATGAGATACTCATCAGTCATTTAATGTTCCTGTTGAGCATGTCAGTCTAAAAGACAACGAATAGCTCCTAAACACATCTGATTCATTTTCACGAGTGAACCGATTGTTTATATTGAGGTTCTTGTTAACATCCATTAAGGGAAATTCTTTGACATACTGAGAATTCTCTGGTGAAGCTGGAAAGGGTCGGCAATTGAGAGAGAAAACAAAGACTCTCATTGTGTGTGTGTGTGAATAGCCTGCGTGGAGTGGTAGCGCCCAAGTACCCAAATCTCTAGAACACACAGTGTCTTTTTAATATGACCCCATTAAACTGCCTTTACTGCTGGTCCCACCTACACAAACAAACCAACTCACAGTTAGGACACAAACATTCACACAGACATGGACATATGTCTATCAAGAAGCCTACCTATAGTACTCTTCTCTTGATGATGCTGTCCTCTGTGTTGCCTCTATGAAGATAATCTTTGGCCTGATTTCACTCTGCCACATGGCTGTATTTCACAATTCAAAGAATTAAGTCAGTACGAGTCATTACTAGCATTTACCAAGACTTTGTGGAGTGTTTTAAAGAGGCAGCTGACACTGGAGCACTTAAGTATGTTTAAGTAGGTAATCTGTCCTTGTCTTGAAGTAAAGAAGGCCACGAGGGGAAGAAGAATGCTTTCCTTTTTTTCCCCAAGATGCTCCTTCCGGGCAATTAAGTAATGGCCATTACAAAGTCTCTTGTATCCCTTAAAACTTCTGAGTGCTGAAAATCACATTTGAAAATGAATGTCACTTAACCCACTAATTGCATATTACAATACTTTAATCAAGGAATGATACCATTTGTGATAATGCATGTTATGTTTTATTCTTAAACCTTTTAGTGTACATCAAAGTCAGCAGTGTTTTTTTTGAGTATGATGGCAACTTTGCATCAGATTTTCTCTGAGATGAGGCTATTGTTGATTTAATGGAAGAATAGAGATATAACATGAATGTGTTAAAGCAGCTTAGATTTGGGTTGAATTGGATGAGAAATATCCCCAGCTCGCACGGAACATTCTCGGAACTCTGGCAAGGTTCTCTTAAAGTTATGAACATTCTTCCAGTAAAGTTGTTCATTCAAAGTTATCTGGTCTTTAATGTTCTCAAAACATCTTTTATCCAAAGTGACTTACAAATGAGGACAATGGAAGCAATCCAAATCAACAAAAGGGCAATGATTGAAAACAACATAACAGACTATTTATACTTGGTTCGTGGAACTTTTTTTACAGAAATTTGTTAGTTTTTTTAATGTTTTGAAAGTTCAGAGATCATAAAGTTTTAAAGCTTGTTTGGAATGCTAGCACAATGTTCTTATACCATATTTTATTTGTTAGCTGGGTTGAAGGTGCTATTCACATCTCTGCCTTTGATTAATATGTAAGACAATTATAGCTCAGTGGAAAATTCGAGAGGTATGTAATGAAATTCACAAAATATCTGTTGTGTTAAAAATGTACTATGAAAAATCTTAGAAACTGTAGCTCTTCTAATGATCTATTTTTTATTTTGGTGACCATGAATTAATGCATTCATCCATTAATTTGTCCATTCATTCATTAATTAATTAATTAATTCATTCATTCATTCATCCATTCATTCATTCATTCATTTATTAATTAATTAATTAATTAATTAATTCATTCATCTGTTTTAATTTATTTTCGGGAACAGATAATGACGCACCTAGGCATAAAACAAGTCATTAAAATATGTCAGTCTTTTCATTTACTTATTTATTTGTATGTAGTAAATCCTAAAACATCTCCTAAACCTACTAGACATTTTAAAGTGTTTAAATATTCCAACGCACACTTTAATTAGCTAGTAAAATCTTTAACCGTCAATGTAAGAACAAAGTTAATCATTCATAAATGGCTTATTCATAACTTTAAGAAATTTTGAATGTAAAATGTCAGCAATTAACGCTTTAAATGAGAGCATGTCTCTCTTTCTCACCTTCCCCCGAGCTGGAACTGCCGTGTAGAAAGTGTGACTGGCTGCGGTCCAGCATTCTCATACTTCACTCACACAACAGCTCTTTGTGTGCGCCCCAGATGGATTTTCCCTCACATTGACCGAACCACCTCGTCTCCTCTCACTCAAGAGTGTCCCTTTCAGATCTTTCACTCAAAAAAACACCAGAGCAGAGCCACACTGGCCCACATTCCCATCCAAGTGCTGCCGAGAACGCCACTCAGACCATCTATACAGAGAAATAACAGTGGACACAGATTTAAATTATCGTATGACATTTTGGGAACACTTTCCATAATGCATTTATATAATGTTTAATGCATTGCTTGGCCTCGTGAATAATTATAACCACATTTATTATTATATTACACATCTGTTCATGGTTACACCTTTAGAAAGTGTATTTTAGGAAATGACATGACTATATGTTTCAGATGTAACATGGAATCTTCAAATAGTATAATGCATTTTTACATTACAATTATTTATTAATGTACATTAAGAACACCTTTACAGATCAAGGCTTTAAATGAAGTGTTAACAAAAATAATTGTATGCTTATTGTAATTAAAATAAAAAGTCCATAAAATGACAAGTATTAATAGTTGAAAATGTGGTAATATATAGGCATATAAAAAAACAAAGCTCAACACAAACATTTTTGAATTGGACAGAAATAGTGTTAATCCTCCCTTAAACATGTTTTTCTATCCGACTATACAAAATTGTGTACAATTACATTTGATCATTTGTGTTTAGTAGGTTTCCTCTAAAAACAGATATACACATGGGAGTTGTGTTGATTTTAATTTGTTGTCTTTGATGCATCAATGTTTCAAAATATAAAGGTGACTGATTTTGTGTACAAACTTTTGCCCAATAAAAAATTCTACATTACGGCTTTGCTGGGATGACATATAAATTAAAAGCTACTGGCTAGTAATGAATGAATGAATGAATGAAAATTGCATTCATTAAACAGGAAAACCATCTGTGCTTGCGAACAACATCATATCATGCTATTTTTTGTCTTTATTTTATAATACAGAAAGAAATGATTCAGAAATGTCAATATAATAAATCTCTGACTAACAACCATAGGTTTTATTGCTGACATTAGTGCTCAGGCTTTATTAGGTTAGACGTCAGTCTTGAAGAATCAGATCCTTTGTTGTGTGTAAGGTCACATGTTAACCGTCCAATACATAATTCCATCATTGCTTTAATAGCTTTGCGTGCGCTATGCTGGTCGTGCATCATTTAACATTATTTTTTTATTGACTGTTTATGTTGTTGAAAGCCATAACAGATGCATTTGCATTTTAGAAGAGCTGCACTTTTATTAATGTAGCAATTACATGTGAAATGAATGGAGAATGTTAATAGATTTATCTCTCTACGTTTGCTGCCTGGGATTAACGTAGCCTTTGATTGTATCAGTGTACAAGAGAAGCACACACACACACACACACACACACACACACACACACACACACACACACACACACACACACACACACACACACACACATTTAGTTATTTATTGAGTACCTCTACATTCAGACTCTTTAAAATGAAGGTGCTGGTAAGAGCGTCTAAATAAAGGAAAATGTAAATATAGCAAGGAATACAAGAGTAAAGGCCTGAGCATTATGAAGAATGTTGCTTATTATGCATATAATCAATGGGGGGTGGGATAGTATCTTTCTCTTCTGTAGAATGCTGTACAACTAATGATGTGCCTAAAAGATAATGATTATTATAAAATTGACTCTTGTTGTGAGCAAAAGCAGGCAAGTATTGGACAGACATTTTTGGAGAGGAGATACTGTATCTTTTTGCACACCCTAAATTCAGGATATGTTTGCAAACATTATTTTATGTAGATCAGTACACAAGCATGGATATAAATGGCACACAAACACAAAATTCTGAATAGATTCTAAATACAGCGTCTCGCCATTTCTGTGATCACACGTTGCTGGATTTCATAAATATTGACTAACATCAAAATGGAGAGCTGGCGTGCATCTCAAAACTATGTTAATGGTCTAGTCAGCTAAAGCTTGTGATACATTCTCAGTTTCTTTATACTGACAAACACAGTCTTTAGATCTGTGCATACTGAGAAGGGTTCTGTGAACGCACTAAACACACTCCTTGACTTTGCATTCACACTCACAAACTTAGGGTGTTACTTTTGGGGCATTATTGGGGCATCTTGGTGTGTTGTGGATTGCTTTTATCTTTATTTAAATTTTTATATTTTATTTTTAAGTTCAAGTCAACTGACATTTGCAAAACAGTTCTTCAAATTTTGAATGTTCTTCAAATTCAATAAATAGTTGACCTGAAAATGAAACTTCTATAATTATTTACTCACCTTCATGTCATTTCAAACTCATATGCTTTTGTTTTTTCATTTAAAAAAAAGAAATGTAGAAAACCTCCACGTCTTTTACATTTAATAGCTCATAGTGACTGCATGGTGTCATGCTTCAAAAAAGGACAATATAAGCACCATAGAAGTGTTTTAAATGACTTCTAAAACTTTTAAAGTCATACGATACCTTTGAGTTATTGACTGAAATCATTGTGAATATGCATTTCAAATCTTCACCTCGGCTTTTAAATCAAATTATTGACATCTGTGTGTGAGGTACTCGAGAACCACTGATGTTTGTGGTTGTTTCAGTTCAATCTGCTCCATAAGCACCATATTTGATAGAATTGCAGTGGAGGTGAATATTATTAGTAAATATCAAAAACCTTGGTCTGTTCTTCACACAAAGCTATTGCTTTGACTTGAGGAGACTGTAAATGTTGTGCAAATCTTATAAACCAACTTTTTTATGCTAATTTTGGGGTGAACTGGTCATTTAAAAGACTTTTGTTAGGAAAATGTTTTATTATAGTTTTACATTTTTAACTATACAGAGGTTTCATTCATTTATTTAATTTTTTTCAGACTAACAAAGGAGATGCCCTGGCCAACCGGGTCCAAAACACACTTGGAAATTACGATGAAATGAAGGAGCTCCTGACTAGCCATTCCAACCAGAGTCACCTTGTGGGCATTCCTAAGAACTCTGTTCCCCAGACTCCAGTAGACAAACCCGACCAGCCAGGCTTTTTTCCTGAGGCTCAGCGGAGCCGAACTACTCCCTCCCAACCTGGAAGCCACAGCACCTCCATGCCCCCACCCCCTGCCAACACCATGCCAGGCTCTAGCGTTGTACATACACATCAAGGAAAAAAGTCTCGTTCTTCAGACTGGTCCCGAGGGGGTCACGGTTCAAGTGGTGCCCAGACCGCTCAAGCGGTCAGCCGGGAGAAGCACTCCAGTCATGAGCAGACCGCTAGTAGACATGATCAGGACCAAGAGGACTCGAGTCCCAATCCTAGCGGACCTACAACTTCGTCACACTCCAACAGGAAGCAGGCACAGTTTGGCAAAGGACCAACCACAGCTGAGCTTGGTCTTGGAAAGTCTCCCACCGAGCAGGACTTGTGCTCCCATGGGTCGAACTCACCAATGGCCTCTACATCCCTGCTCCCTAGCGGCCTCTTGACGCCAACTTTTCCCCAAGGCCTCCACTGCAAGCCCAGCAGCGCTGTGCAGCAGAAACCAACTGCCTACGTCAGGCCCATGGATGGTCAAGATCAGGTCCCCAATGACTCCCCAGAGCTAAAACCCCCTGTGGAGCTGGTGGAAGGGTACAACAGTGTGCCATTCGGAGGTCTGCTGGATACCAAAAGCAGCACGGCTGGAACCAAGGGCAAAATTCCTAAGCTGACACTGCCACAATCCGGAGAGGTGAGTGTAACCATTTTTCATCCAGTCAAAGGGCAGGCTTCCTGCAGATGTTGTAATAATTTGCTCTTGTTTGGATGCAGCGGTAGTTGGACAGGAACAGTTGGCAGATAGGCTTGGCTCTGTTGACTTTCCCCTGGCTAGGTCTGTTTTGTATTGAAACCTGGCAGAACGAGGGGTTGACACAATGGAGTGCTTTATTAATAATCAGCTAATGAACCTCAGATTTTCATTTAAACCTACCTATTCTGCAAGGAAGTCTTCTTGTTGGCATGTTTAAAGATCACTTTTTTGTAGCTTGAACAGAGGTAAATTCTCCGATTCAATTCAAATTCTAAATTCAATTTTCCGTGTTCAGATTGCTGAAATAAGTTGATATTGGCTTTCCTTTGAGTGGAGAAGAAATTCTAGAGTTAACACTGTTCTGAAGATCACTGTGATTGAACGGAGTAGAACAACATGGGTTAATTTTATGATTATATTTCCAAGTTATAGCCAATGCTTTGAAATGCTTCAGAATCAGAACAATGCTTTTGAGGGAAATAATGCACCTTTTTGTTCAGTAAGACATTGTAGGTGTTTTCCCAAACATGCCCCAATTGTATGGTATAAGGTTTGAAGAATTATGAAATTTGTCATCACTGCCTAGACATTTTTTTGGGAGGGGGGCTATAATTTATGTGTATAGAAGTATAATTACAATGTACAAATAACTTTCTTTTTTGTAACTTTTGCCAGACAAAAAAAAAGCTGTGAGTTGTGAGCTGCATATATATCTTTCTCTAGAATACAATAGTTCATCACATTAAAAATAAGTGTGAATATGTATATATTTTTACTATTTATGGCTTTTATTTTGTTGCCAAATAATTAGTTTATCAGTGCCTAGTCCGTGTAAAAGGTTTGTCAACTAGATACAATCTGATTTCAGTTAGATGACTTGTTCACCTTAACCCTGGGTAGCATCTCAAGAGAGTCATGTTCCTAAAAAACCTCGGAAGACCCTCCATGTCTTGAACATGTAGACACATACACATTTCTTCGCAATGCAGGGGCTCATACGTTCTGAATTAACCCTCTGGAGGTTAAGACACGGTAGCTTTATCACCGGCAATGTTACCTTCATCCCTTCTGTGAGGCTGACACTTAGAGTAGAGTTCAGTTGACCTCTCTCGGGTTGTGATACATGAGCTACGCTGAAGCCATTTACAGGCTATCCAGTGCCGTCACTTCCTCTGAATGGCTGCCAGTGGATTTGATCCCATGGCATTCTGTAGAGAGAAATTACTGCATTTGAAGGCCCAGCATTGCCCTTTAGGACAGGGAATGCCATCATTTAGGATTTAGCCAATAGGTGGACTTAGATTAAAGATAGTAGATTGTGGCAGGCTAATAGTTCTGTCATTATGCGTCAGGCTCATGTTTGGCTCTATAAAAACCCAGCAGCAACTTATGAATTCCCTCACTTTGAGGTGGTATCTAGTGAGACGTAATTTTCCTGTATTTTCAGCGCCGGGGTTTGAAAAATAGCCTCGTATCGATGCCTTGAACTTGTTTGAGCAGTAGGTTGAAATTCCCATTGCACTTACCTGCGGGCTTAATCCACATAAAGCAAACAAACCAAATAAGATAAGGTGCGGTAAACAAGAGTGGCATATGATTGAACAGGTTGACTCGCTGCTATCCAACCATGGCGAGGCAGCCAGCTGTTCTTCCTCTTTGTTCTATGGGGGATCTCGACGGCCATCGGGCTGCAAATTGCACTATCGCCCATTTTGAAGCATATGGTGCGTTCGCGCAGTACAGTTAAGCATGTGGCAAGACTGAAAACCTGGGGAATTTTAATTGCACTGAGAGTGCCCTCATACCGGTCAGCTTGCAGGAAAATGGAGATGGATGTTGTTATAGCAAAGAGAGGCAGACATAGAGAGAAAAGACCCCCCGTAGGGTGGGCCCCAGCTGGGCCTACGCCATCTTTCCCTACCCCTCCTTCTGACAGATGAGTCACTGCCTGAAAGTGAAAAGAGAGAGATGCAAAGGGAAAAATAAATAAATAAATGGAGAAAAAGCAGAGAGTTACAAAAACAGGGCTAGTAGGATTGAAATAGAACGCAAGAGAGCGTGCGCAGAGCCGCTCTTTCAAGATGGCTCTCAGGAGAAAAGAAAACATCTTCAAGGACATTGATTTGATATTTGTTTCCACCCTGCCATGCGTAGCTTTAGTTTGTTAAAAGTAGTGGATTCTGTAGAAGCAGCTCTCGTGGGATTCACCTGTACTCTGTTGTGCTGGCTACTTATTATTCCGCAGCTCTTCAGGCTTATTTATCCAGGTTCGCTCTGGCTGAGGTGTTGAATTGTGTGAAAGCCTTTCTTGATTGTATATCCTCCCAGGTTTTCTTTGGTGTCACATGAGCGAATGGTATTTTATTGTGCTCAAAAATTGTCAGAAGGCTCTTTGGTAGCTTAAATCTTTTTTTTTTTAAACAGGAAATATTGTCAGTGGTAATGGTGCAACTCACATACAGATCTTTCTAAGCTGGTTCTTTGTGATGATTCAGGCAAAACAAAACTGTGACGAGGATGACATATTGCAAGCAAAATAATGCAATAATTGAGAGTTAATGCATTACATATTCAAAATTTTAGTAATACAAATAGCAGCATTTAACAACATGTTTACTTCACTAAAAACAAATTCAATTTAAAAAATGAATAATTTTTTTTTATCTAGTCCATATCTGAAAATGTCAATTTGCTAAACTGCATCAGACTTTTCAATGCATATTGTCAATAACAGTTTCAAAGTTTATGAATGCAAGCACATTTTCAGTTGAAGTGCCATGCATTGAAAAACTGGTTACAGTTACATGAGTAATCTGTGTTAAGAATGGAAATAGACTCATTCTTGACTCCAAGTTTCCTTAAATATTTTTATTCGAAAACAGTGATTAAAAACAGTGATAACTGTATTTAAATATTTATTTCATTGAAAAAAGCAAAATTATTAGCCAGTACACTACAATTAATCAAACATCTCTACATTCATTGTCAGAGTCATAATAGCTGGCTTAATCGTATTATATTCAGACTGCCACTGCTGAAAGAGTAACTCCTAAAACTGCCATCCTTTGGCTTGAAAAGCAGAAGCTTGTTCCCCTTGATAGGCATGAAATGTTCCCTTGCGCCACCCCACCACAAAATATTTTGACAGGTTGAGTGCTCAGCAGAGTGATAAGACTGTGCTAAATGGCTTTGGAAGCATTCTGTTATCGTCTGGTGTATTGATTAGTGTCTTGCATTGTGTTGCTTGCTGTGAAGGAGCAGCTTCTTTTTTTATTTCTTTTTTCTTTGGTCGGTGTATGAGACATCGACAGACAGATAAGACTATTGATCCATCTAAAAACAGTTATTGCACCCAGTATTACCCAGTCTTTATGTGACTAATAGCTTTATCACTAGCTCCTTGAAGCGCAGATTTGACAAGACAATAATGCCGGTGAAGATATTCTCCTGCTGCATGCTGGGATATATAAAATTATGCTTCATACATGCTGAGAGAGCATGCTAATATTTTTGTTGGTCTGTTTTTTCTTTTTATTCAGTCATTTCAATGTAGTTTATGATATTGTATGTAAGGTATTACAGTGACAGTTAATTATCTTTTGTAATAAATTAAATTACTGTAATTATTTTGACATAGAATTACACACAGATAATACCAGCTGTCATGTCAACTCATTTTTAATTTTGTCATATCCAATGGTTTCTGTGGTATTTTTTATTTTTTTGGCTTGTGTGACAGCAAGAATCATCTCTTTTCAAAAGTATTCCTGGACTGTTCTATGAATATATATATATATATATATATATATATATATATATATATATATATAGCAGTACCTGAAACCAATCTCAGTGGGCAGCAGAGGTGAATGATGTCATTGCGTTGAGGGCTAGAGTCTGGGCCAGGAGTCTGGCAAAGGATTTCTCATCAAACCGCAGTCTCCCTTCTGATTGCTCTTTGTGATCAGATATAATGGAGAAGCCGACATCTGCTGCATATCAATGCGGTCCCTGTGTTTTCCGGCCTTGTTGATCCCAGATCAGAGCAGAGTGATTGCGCGATCACAGTTAGATCACAGGAAAACCTCAGCTGTTGATAATGTAGCTTTGTACATTAGCATGTAGTTTCCAAATCCTCATTGGCTTCTGTGAACCTTTGAAGTTAAAGGTGAGGTTTCAGTAAACTGCATAATAACTGTTTCCACGCAAGTTTCCAGAACTCCTCACCTGCCATTGGTTGATCAAACAGATATTCCGCCCTAAACTCACACCATTGGTTGAGTCAGTGTTGCCGGGTCAAGATGATCAAATAAACAGTGCAATGTTTTGAAAGCACAACAGTGTTTACACTTTCCTGGGGAATAAAACTATATAAGGCTTACTTAGCCAGCAGTTGGGGTAAAAGTATTTTAACATTTAAAAAGTTATAATATTGTCCACATGCATAAATGTTATAGCACAAAAAAAAATAATAGAAGTACAATTCATTTGATTTAATAAAAAAAGGCATATCTTTAATAAAACAAAACTGTTTCCATTTACAGCATACAAAGGCAAGTTGGCAGCTAATGTTTCACTCAAAATGAATTTGACTTATTAAGATTCAACGTGTTAAAAATTAATTGGACCATATAAGGTCTATTAATTTACTGATGACAGCAAGAGGGTTTTTAGCCTGGCGTTCCTCAGTGGCCTCGCAGTGGCGTCTATAAAATAAAGTGACTCGAGCTCTGCCCAGCCAGGCCGGGTTATTAAAACAGTGTTTGCCGTAACAGGCAGAGAAGTCTTTATCTCGCATGGAGCCCGACTCCATCTCACAGGACAGGAAGTCATTTCCAGAAACATTTGATTACACCAGGCTGCCAAGACTCACAAAGCAAGACGCCACTTCCCCCAGAAAGCATCCTCACCCACACTGACTCATCTAGTGCTGGATCGTGTGCGTGGAGCTGTAACGCAGACCACACTGTGGTGTATTATAATGATTAATGGCTGTGCAATCATCTGCATACATATTTCTTGAAATGTATATTTTAGAAGCAGGGATATGTGTTTGAAATCAGATGCATATGGGTAGCTTACTCTAAATATATATGTAGCACTGTATACACTCACGGCAGCTCTAGTTTTTTGAATATATAGCTTTTGGCACTCTGTCTACAATAAATGGACTTTATAGTTTTGTAAAGTGTGTACTACATTCTTAGCTTGTGTGTTGGGTTGATATATATTAAATTGAGAGGTTACATTATATACACTGCATCAAATGTTGGACTGAATAACCATGTCCTCCAGAATCACGGGAGTTGCACTTCTAGTCACAGTATAACAGTCCCGGTCCGCAAGTCTCCATTCATTTTCTCCATAGGGAAATCCATTTTAATCATAATTTATAATCGAATTTATAATGCTAATTTATAATCAAATTTATAATTTTGTTTAACATCTAAATCTGTGGTGAAAAACCACAAATGAGCATTACATGATGCTCTACAGATAATTCCACCAATCAAAGAGTTGTTGTTTCTAGAGATATAAGCAAAATGAAAATCCTTATAATTTTTTATTTGATTAAAGAATGGTAATGCTCCACTGGATTGTAGTTCTTTCCATCAAGAACATAAATAGTCTTGTAATTTAGTCTTTTTGGCTGATTTTTTTTGTTGTTTTTTTTAGGGCTGCACGATAAATCGTATGCGTTTGTCATGCACATCTCGTCAGTAAAGCCGGTTCTGTGATTAGTAGTAAATCTCCATCACGTGCTCCATCGAATGCGATTCATCTGCGATTATGAACACGATATTGCTTAGCTTGTCAGTGAAATACATCTCTGTGTATTAAATGCCGCTCCATCTGAAAGCATGTGATGGAGATTTACTACTAATCACAGAACCGGCTTTACTGATGAGATGTGTATGACAATCATATGCAATTTATCGTGCAGTCCTATTTTTTTTGTTTTCATTAAAATTAAAACATTTTTTTTCATGTTTTGATTCACCTCATAGCTGGTTGGCATGGTTCATGACTTATAACAGTTTAACAAAGACCTTTTTTAGGGTTAGGGTTAACTTTCTTTAACTGCTTACACACATTTTTTAAACTTTGCCTCTTTTTTTCTAAACTTTACACACACATCCAATAATTTCACAAACAAAATGCAAAATGCAGCACTGCTTTCAAAATACCACAAATCTATCTCAAAAGCAAACATTTGCAAACCCCTTTGCCATAATTTTAATTCCTGTTAGATGTTTGTGTTACATAGAGAATTGTGTGGTGTGTTTTGCAAAAACTGTCTGCCTCTTTTTGGACATCCAATCACAGTCTTCCAATAAAACACTCCAAATCCTCTCCTCTTTTTAGCTTCTTCAACAATGTGCACACCCATGTTGGTTCCACTTATCCAATTTCATATGGCTCATTTGAATATTTGCTTGTTTAGGAGTTACGCTCGCCAGTCCCAAACACAGCACTTCCCCCAAAGAGGCTAATGAGCTAGGACGAGTGAAGAGACAGCCATCTTTCAGCTGTGCACTGGTGAGGAAACACGGATGCAAGTCTTTGATTTGATTAGCTGTAGAAGATAACCTGCAAACAGTGTGAGTTTAGAAGTCTGAAATAAGTAAACATGGTGTCTGTGGTTCCTTTTGGTGAAATATATAGCGACCGTAAAGAGGATATCCAGTTTGAAGAATGGATGGATGGGTGTATATATACAGTGGTGTAGTGATGCCTGGAGAAGTGGGTATACTCTTAATTTATGCCCCCAATTTTTTTAATGACCTGGCAAAGGATGAACGACCTGTGTCATAAACAGTGACATGTACAACTAGTCCTACATATTTGGTTCACTCCAAAATGTGCCAGTAATATTTGCACGCTGTCACTTAACTTCTGCTGCTTGAGTAAGGATCATTATAAAAAAATTATATCCACAGAAGAAGTTCAGATTTTGCAATAAATAAGTACAGTTTTTTTACAAAAATATTTGCACTAATAACAGAACCTTCATGTAATTTTTCAAAACTCTAGACACAAAACTCAAAACAGTCATTATTTGTAACACAGGCTGTCCAATGTTCAAATTATTTGCATATTGCATTCATATCTTTAGAGAAGCCTTGCATTTACGGAAGACTTCAAAATGCTAATTTATTATGAAATATCATAGGGACATTACTTTAGATCACCCACACGCAAGATTTCACTGTTTGGTTGTTAGAACAATCATTAAATATAGTTGTTCAAAACACAAGATGCAGCTTTCATTGTGCTTCTACACATTCATACATTATTGTAATAGCTAGAAAGAAAAATACAGACACTGGAATAATGAAATATTTCCAAATTATTGATGAAATAATCACTCACAGCAGGTTTTTCCTAAAACTTTAAATAAGAAAAAATAGATAAGAAGAAATGATGAGAAAAAACTACAGTAGGTCTACAGTAAAATGTCAACTGGAGTATTCCTCACTGAACTTCAATCACCCTTTAAAAATACATTTACTGTAGGAAAAATAAATACTGATAACAAGCATGTAGAATTTTTTCTCTCCCAACAACATACAATATGTGATTGTCATGCGCATCTCGTCAGTAAAGCAGGTTCTGTTATCTCCTTCGTGTGCTTTCAGATGGAGCGGCATTTAATACACAGAGCCGTAGATCACTGACAAGCTACTCAATATCGCATTCATAATCGCAGATTAATCGCATTCGATTATGAATGCGATATTGCGTAGCTTGTCAATGTAAGGGTTTTTATTAATGTCGTAAATAGTAAGGGAAATAGGCCTATCATTTTGGAATTTCTGTAGTTTAATGTCACTTTGTTGTTTATGGTTTTGTTAATGATACAATTGTATTTTATTGTCGTAATTAATGTAAGGCATTAACAAGATAACCTGTTGAATTAATTTTGGGGGCGATGACTAATTGAATGTATATATTAGTAGACTATTGTCTAGGTTCAGAGCCTGTCATATGTGGATCAACTTACTCTGTTGTGTATTTCCAACAGTTTCAATATGAACAATAACTTTTTTATTGATTCAATGGATTTATTGCATTTTTAAAGAAACATGTCATGGATTTATTCTATTTTGGGAAAACAATAATCTGTTTTTATAATAATATTTGACAATCAAAATCTGGATTTGAATATTTACTGTTATCATAACCTAAAGATGCAATGTGAAAGTTTGAAACAGAAAATAGTGGTTTTCATCTTGCCACTTTCTTGGTAAAGAAAACTATTTTTTACTCAATTTATTTAAAATGGATTTATAGCGTTTTGGAACCAAACTCTTCATATATATATACATATATAAGGTAGTACTTTTAATGCGTTACATTTAGCAATATACTCATTTTTAAAACATCATGCATTTTATAAAGCTGTAGTTGACCCAGCACCCAGATATTACATTTACATTTATGCATTTAGCAGTCATTTTGATCCAAAGCGACTTACAGTGCATTCAGGCTATATATATTGTTTTTATTAGCCAGTTAAACTGTCTGTTCAATATATTGCTCTGTCACTAATTTTAGTGGATACTAATATGGATTTTTCAAAGGCTGATGGTGATATGCCAGATCATCAGCATATTCTAGTCAAGACAATTTTGGAGCTTAGGTGAACATTTGCTAATTTGACTAAATCACTTTTTGAGCAAATGATGCTAAAAACAATAAAATACTTAGGACATTATTAATAGTTTTCAGAATTTAATCACATAGACATTTTAGCAACATTTATATTACTTAAGGAGTTTTATGATCAGGCTATATTTCAATGCCAGTGAGTGCTATACATTTGCCTTTTTATTAACAGATAAACACTTGTACAAACAGATGCTAATGTGCTACAAGTGGGACTTGTGTTATGAAAAGTAAATTACACATTTTTCAAAGCACCTCATCAATGTGTTCCTCAAAAGCCCAGAGCATTTATTCTGCAGTCTATGTCTTTACTCGTGAACCACTGCCATCATGCCTGACCAAATATGCTGGTCCTCAACATCTCAGTGCGTCACTACAAGCACCCTTTGCACTCGCCGCCGGCTCTGAGCTAAAGACTTCTAATATGACTTAAACTGATACAGAAATGTATAGAGGGAAATTGTTAAGAAGCACATTTACATAGAGGAATTGATGTAGTTTCAGCAAAACAGGAGTTCATTTGTAGGTGGGCCTGGGGAGAAGTCATCATAGTTGACAACGCTTAGTTGCATCTCAGAATTAGGTCATGCTGCATTCTCATCAATCTTTCTCTCTCTCTCTTGCTTTTCTTCCCAGTCATGCATGATGGGCTGTTCTCATCAGCCTTTGTTTAATATCGCTTCAAAATTAATTTGGGCTCATTAATGGGACTCTTTGCTGCGAAGGCACTGATATAGTCAGTAATGTGGCTAATAAACATAAAACGATTTGCTCCAGAAGTCTGTTTCAGCAAGCATGAAAGGATATAAATGTGAAATACAGGAAATAAACAATGATGATCTTGCCATCTAGAAGTGATATTAAGTTATCAATATTTATTTACACTTCTATAAATTTCTATTCCACGCATGAAAAGGTTCACAGTTACTTTTATGTTTATTCTTTCTTTTTAAATAATTCAGATTCTGAAATCTGATTAGATGAGCAATTCTAAAATGCTAATACATGCACACATGTGATTCTATATCTGACATTCTATATCAATGCCTTGTTAATAAAAACCTACAAAAAAATGGTTAAACAGTTTTCACTTCAAAATTGCTAGTAAAGTTCACAAATAATCACAAAGAAATGGCAAGTAACATTGATTTTAACATGGCATTTTGAAGTTTGAAATAGTATTTTCTTGTAAATCATACTTCAATAATCTAATATGTCTAATAGCTTCAAAACACATTTTACAGTATACTAATGCAATGTGCAGTTACTAATTATATTAGTAACTAGAATTGTTTATTCTGATTATTATTTTTATAATAGTGTTTTATTATAGTGTTATCATATTGTTTTAGCAGACATATTATAATAATAATAATAATTAGTAGTATTAGTAGTAGTAGTTGTAATAGTAGTAGTAGTAGTAACTAAATCCTTAGCACACACCCTCAAGTGGCTTATAGCTTGTAGCTTGAATTCTGACTTTAAAAAATGACCCAGTTAGTCCTCTAAAAGCTGTGACATGAACTGTTGAATTTATTTAGCAAAAAGTCAAATAAATATTCTGAAAAAGGACAAACAAGGGTCATGCAGTGATTTGTATGCAGAGACCAGGTCTTTGTGATGATGTGCTGTCTCCTGACGTGTACTGGCTCCTCTCAGCGCCTGTAGTTTGACCTTGAAGATATCGTTTGGCCCAACACTAGCAACTACACTGAAAGCCAGCAGCCTCCTCAGATGGGGAACTAGCGCTCTGTGAGTGCTAGTTAATGAGTTCTATTCAGCTGCCGTACACACTGCTAGCATCCTCAGAAGATTGAGCCGAGCCGAGCACAACCGTACCCTCAACCAGACGCTAATCAGGCCAGGCTACCGCCACCACTTCCCCTCACAGACGTGTCACACACGTGCCCAGACGGATTAACAGGAAGATGAGCGAATACGTCCACACTGAAAGATAGAGAGAAAGCGAGAGAAAAAGAGAGAGTGAGTTATTAGGAGGCTTTGCCATCCAAAGTAACAGCTGGTCACATTTGCATAATATCCATCATTTTACTAGGCTTCTTGTCAAATCATGATGAAAAAAACCACGCAATACAAAAACTTGTTAATTAGCAATTCCAAGACCTCACATGCATATGTAGCTTTGCAGCCAAGGCAGATTTTATCCGGTATTTACAAGAATCCATGAACAATATCTGTACCTAAGCATCTGGAGTAATATTTAGTTCTGTTATGTGTCAGATTCACAAATGTTTTAATTATTTGTAATGTTAAGCTATTCCGTTAATGGTATTTATACCATATATTGTATGACATCATATACAACGTACTTTCTCATAATAAGATTTCAGCGACCTTTGAACTTGCATATTAATTGCACAAAAATATGAAGTTTTTGTTGACATAATATGTGTGTGTGTACTGCGTATATTTGTTATGCATCTATTAATACACACACATGCATGTATATATTTAAGAAAAATATGTTATATTTATATATAATATAAATTGTATTAATATAAATATACACAGTATGCACACACATATTATGTCAACAAATACATATACTTTTTTGGGGATGCGATTAATCGTGATTAATCGTTTGACAGCACTATGAGAAACCTAATTAGTGGCATTAGAGATGGGACTTGTGATTTTAGTCTTCCAGATAATTAAATAAATAAATACATAAATATTATTAATTTGTGAAACTTATTTTTACTTATTTTACTTATTTTTATTGTACTGAATAAATGTAAAAAAAATTGTGATATGTCATCCAACATTTGAAGAGAATCATGATGTACATGTTTGCTTATATCGCAAACAGACCAAACAGAGATTCTCACCTGAGCTGCATTTTGCATTTAGCCATTGCCAACTGGCATGCAGGTTTTAGTGCAGAGAGTTCTTCTCTCTGTTTGGATCCCATCAGCCCCTGGCTATTTGTGGTTACATGTTGTGGAAGGTTCTCAATGAAACTGGCTTCTTGAAGGGAAAACCGCAGCAGATTTGCTTCTTAAATTAACCCATCTCTGTATGACTGCATCATGGCTGGGAGGTAGAGGGGCTGCTGGACCCACGTCATACTTGGATTGAACCCTCATAACAATAACAAATGTCTCCTTTCCCTTGCCTCCATTAAACCAGGTTTTGTAGTGTATTTTAGCCACTATAAATAACATTAGAATGACAAGTCAGCACCATTCGACTGCAGGTTAGAATGGCGTAATTGCATGAAGGCATGGTAAAAACACATCTTCTTGTAGAGGACCCACACTTTCCCCGCACCACAGTTTAAGGTCAGAGCTGCATTATCTCAGCTGCATTTATCTTTGTCGTGTGACACTATAAGCAACAACACCATCATGATGTATGGTGCCTTTCAGGGGTGGATATTTATTGCTGCTGGCCTCATACCAGCCGTCGTAAGGTTTTGTTCCAGATTAGCATATATTTTAAGATAATATGGTTTCTGGTTCCTTGATGTTAAGGGGCTTTAAAACACTAGGAGTATATTGATAATTTAAGCAATAATAATGCATTGCAACGACATATCCTCAAAACATATATTATGTATACCTGTTAAATGCTTAGTCAGACCTTTATTTTGTATTTACTTAAGTGTTCTAGCATACACCGCATACACTAAGATTACATTGAAATCGATTTAAATGCCATTTAGCAAAAAATGAAAATGGACCTAATACCCTTCCCTGTGGATTATCATGTATTAAGTTGTGTGAGCCTTGAGCCTAGTCGGTTTTATGCCAGTAAAAACCCTGAAACCCCCAATTATTTTTCCCACAACCCCACCAGTCGACCCTCTCCATGTCGTTTTGCTTGTGAAAAAAGCCCCGGTGCTCTAGGCATTACAAAACAAAATACATGATACTGCCTACTGGTGGGTCTTTAGTCTTTTTAATTTATTTTTGATGCTCAGTGCTGTTGTTGAATATCTGCGGTGCCTTGCAATGAAATACCTGCTGTGCAATTTTGCAAGTGTGTCAAGCAGAGCATGACCAGATATGCAAATTTAATACAGAAGTGGCGACGTGGAATTTGGAGTATTTTTCACATCTGGGGGCTGTTAAAAGCAGTTTTGAAATCAATGAATACACAATAAAGAGGTGTCCACACTACATAGAAATCCCAGTTTGTCGGATATAAAAAATAGTTTGTTGTCTCGAATCTGTCTTTTTTCACAGAGTGGCCACACACAGCATGCGGTGTAATGGTATAACAAATTGCAGATGAGGAATGGAAATTCGAATGGATGAGTTCCTGTCTGATGGTGTATCGGTCTCGCTCTCTCTTTCTGTCTGGTTCCTCACAGAGAGAGAAATGGTCATGTGACCAGCACCCCACCAGCCAATCTATCTCTACATATCAAGGTCAGATCCATTTTTCTTGGAGCAACCGCCCCCTGTGGTTCTAGCACATACATTCGCCCACCTTCGATTTGTTTACCCTTGATTTACCAAAAAAGAGGCTTTCAGCACGGCAAAAACTGTCACCTAGAAATATCCTTCGCCCATATATTGCTCCAAAATATTTGCACCCATTGGTTGACGATAATAACATTGAGTCATCAGGGATGCTCTTCCTGTTACTAAAAATATAAATGCTGAGCTGAATGCTTGAGCAAGCAGACACGCTAGTGCACACATCAGCTCAAAAACGTACACCGCTACCATAGAGACTTATAATAACGACTTTGATGAGGATGCAAAACTCAGTGCATGTTGTACATCACTGTCCGTGGAGGAACTAGGTGCGATTAGAAAGTGCATCAGCAGTGATTCCCAGGTCAGCTTGATGCAGAAGCAGGTGGTTGATGACTCAGGCAAACTGGCTTCTGTTTATTCGAAACAAGAGTCCAGCTTCCACCGGTCCCCCTTGGCTCAAATGTGATTGATGACACTAATTACCATGATGTCACCACTCATTTCAAAACCTTGATCTCGGAGCATGCGGTTTTGGCTCATCTCCTGTATACACACACCTTTATCCAGGGTCTATGTCACCCGCCTGTCCTCTCTGATGTTCGCTGCTGTGTTTTACAGGCCTTCTCTCCTCACCGTCACGTCTGTCCGTGCTTACTGGCTCCCTCCTCTCTTTTCCCAATACTTTAATTGGAGATTATTAGGCTGGATTTGCATGAGCTAATATGGTCTGCATTTTTCTCTCTAGTCATTATATAACAGCTTCAGATTTGAGCTCAGTGTGAGCTGAAGAGTTTTGTTGGAATTTTGGTGCGTAATAGTGGAGAGCAAATTTTGACTGCTACAAACCTGTTGAGTTTAAAAACAAATGTTTTTTTTTTTTTAAAGCTACAATCTGATTGGCTGGGTTTGTATAGTTCCAGGAAGACATAGTCAGCAGGTTTATGATATGAATTTTCAGATAGATTAAAATATACTCTTCTTAACAGTATTTAAAAAAGGGATCATAAAAGTAAAAAAAATAATAAAAAAAATAATTATAATCTAGATACAACAGTACTGATATTATAATGGAGAAGAAAGTGAAAAAATAGAACAAAGAAGAAGAACAAAGGGAATAAGGGAGATGTCTATTCAAATGTTACACATTTTATTATTATTTGTCTCTGTGTGTCTGTGTGTGCGTGTGTGTGTGTGTATGTGTGCGAGTGTGCGTGTGTGTGTGTGATTAAGCAAGTTGTAAAATATCAAATGGTGCAACTTCCAGAAAAATTATTGCTAGTATTTAAAAAAATGATATTTTTTTTTTTTTTACATTTACATGTATGCATTTAGCAGATGCTTTTATCCAAAGCGACTTACAGTACATTCAGGTAATACATTTTTTTTGACAGTATGTAAAATAGTCATGATATTTGTATACCATTTACCTATATTTAAACTACGCTTAAAACTAGTGATGGATCGTTCTTACCTGGGTCTTTAGTCTATGATTAGCTCACCTCACCTCTTATCTGACAAGTCTTCGGGTTTGAGTCGTTCGTTCATCACGTGACAGCCCCACAAGCTAAACATATGCAGTATGAGCGAAAAAGGCTTAATAATAATAATAATAACCAACTCTTTTGGTTATTTAGTTTATTACCTTTGTTACCATATTCAGTGTTACGGAAAAGAACCATCATGACAGAAATTCACACATTTATAAACTGTAAGAAATAAAAAGCTACAATTTGAGCCCAGAAATGCATCACTTAACTGTAAGAGTAAATAATAGTGATAATAATAATAACTATGCACCCGTTTATAAGGAAGCTTGAAAATTAACTAATTTCTCTATCCAATGCTGTCACGTGACAAAAGAACGAAAGACTCGAAAGTTGAACTAATCAATTCTCTTTCCGGCTCTGACTGCATATGTTTAGCTTGTGGGGCTGTTACGTGATGAACGAACTACTCAAACCCGAAGACATGTCAGATATGAGGTGAGGTGAGGTGAGCTAATCATAGAGTAAAGACCCAGGTAAACAATTCATTAATATTTTCTGTTTTTTATAGCATTATAGTTGTGTATTGTTTGTAGTGTGATCAACGTTTGCATAAGTATTAGATGTGTTAGGGAAGTAACACTTAACATTTTAATTATGTTTTGCTAAAATGAACTAAATGACTCGAAAAAAAGATTTGTTCATTTTTCTGAACGAGACTCAAAGGTCTAAGTCTGTAAAATGATCTGAACTTCCCATCACTATTTAAAATATCATACATTTTCACTTGGAGGATACGCAATATGACATCTTTACAGACATTAAATTGAGACCTGTTGAAACCTATAAATGTTTTTCAAAACCAACATAAATGCAAAGAGCACAATTCTAAAATCTTGATTTAAACATGATTTTTTTTATATATATTTAGTTTTTCTTTATAGTTGATACTCATATACATAACTGACCCAGTAGCAAGACAACAAGATTCATATTCTTGTATTCTTATTCTTATTATTCTTAAGAATGTAATTTAGGCAAAATTCAGCTCACAATGTTCTCCTAGATTTATATATATATATATATATATATATATATATGTTGTCTTTTCAACCTTTCTCGGCGACTGCTGCACAATTATGTGAACAGTATCATCGATTTCAGATTTAACCCCGTTCCCACCCCTCGTAAAAGTCTTTCTCTGCAGGAACAGTGCTTAAGTGAGTCTGGTCACCGTACGCTCCCTCAAGTCTGATTGAACTGTTGCATTAGAGGTGATTCAGTGGTGTGAAATACCACATGGCTTATCTGCACACATGCACAGTCAAACACAAACCCACTCACTGTCAGGTTGTGGCATGGAACAGGTTGCCATGTGGTGAACTGCTGACCTCGTAGCTGGAGCCAGTGCCCCGAGGTGAAGACTTTGTCTGGGGTGGCCTTGTCTCATGCTGTGATGCTGACATATAGGATATTCACAGCCCCTCTTCATGTGAATTTGTCAGAGATACTGTGGTTTAAATGTGTATGCTGCACATGTAAACAAACTAAACAAACCAGAGTAAACAGTAATTATATATATATATATATATATAGGTTTTAATATCTTTACAATAGTAGCTTGTTCACTCTCAACAAGTTCACTATCATGCTTGACTCAATGTATTCTTCTTAACAATATATATATATATATATATATATATATATATATATATATACACATACATACACAATATGTGTATGTGTATGAGTATGTGTGTGTTATGGCTTAAATAAAACCTTACGATGAAGAATTCAGAAGTCAGCTTGCATACTGATGTCTTAAATTTTCCAACAAAAGTTTGCTTGGAAATAGAGAATATTTGACTGGATTTTCATTAATATCTTTAATGAATTGCATAAATAATAGCACATGCATAGTATGTATAGTTATTATTTCATTATATAATGTAATGTTTCAAAGACAGAACTCCCAATAGTCTTGAAAATGTCATGATAGTAACAACGCAGGCGGTGAAATATATTCTCGTAGTAGTTATATCAAACATTGCTGACTGGCAGAATGGAGTTTAGCTCTCATGGGAGCCTTTGCATAAGACTCAACACAACTGCCTAATATACTGACTTATTTAGGTACATTATATCCACACATTTATCTGTAATGTTAGATGACGTTAATTAACAGAATTAGCATAGCTTGGATCTGCGAGCACGTGTCCGTTTGAGTTACAGCATACTCTCTCAGGCCATGTGTCTTTTTGGCCTGTGTTTATGGAGCTAAGAGGTAATGTGTGGATGTATGGATGTATTCAGCTCTGTAATGATGGTTGGAATATAAAATTACACACTCATATATTAGCCACGGCGTGTAGCCGCGATGTTACTCGCTGCATGCTGATTAGTACCACACAGCCCAGTCCAGAGATAACAGCGGAATTAAGATCCACATATAAATTGCATTAGTTAATCAATGAATGCTTGATGAATGCTAGCCTGCCACGAGAAATTGTTTCAAGGTTATTTGTGGGTTTTTTTCAGGTAGAAGTGACTCTGTGACTCCTTCTACATTAACAAATGATTGTTTACGGGTTACCCTGGTTAATTAATGATAAAGGATTAAGATGTTCCCTGCTGCATGTTCGCGGTTGGTGTTTGCGACCACCGCAAATCCCACAACACTGCAAACACCGGCTCCAGGGGATCACGGGCGGGGACTTGTTTCTGCCGGAAGGTCAGATCATGTGACATGTCCCTGAAGAGACAGTTGGTAGCAAGCATTGGTAGAAAATGACAACTCTGACAGCGGTGGCCCACTGGAACACAAAACCGTTTTCATCGGTAAACAAATCACAACCATTCGTGTCAGAGCCACAGACACACTTTTGACATCTCTCGTGACATCAGTCTGAAAAGCTAAGGATAGTGTCATGGATCATGTAGAGTATCTGTGAAATGCGAGCAAATGCGAGATAACGGGCTTGGACTGGTGACAGACTAGCAGTTTGTGCAAAATATGCCCCGTGTAGCCACAACCTCACTGTTGGAAAGTGAATTGATGCGGGATTGCAGGATCTCAGGGGTAACATGATTTGAGTCTTGCATCTGTCCACGCGGTTGCCTGGATCCCTCAGGCAGGGCAGAAGCTGGCAGAGTGGGCTAGACTGGGTGGGCAGAGGAAGTTGGGTTGGGATAGAGGGGATTGGCTTTCACTTCCTCCAGGACTTCTGCTGCTGGCTCGGGAACGCCGATACTCATGGCTGCCATCATTTCGTTTCAGAAGCCGATTATCAACTGGAAGAAACAGAGGCAGAGTTTGAATTTCCATAGATTGTGTTACAGGCTCTGTCATAGACTCATGCCACAGAGCTGCTTGTGTTTCAGGCTGAGTCCTGACCACATTCACACGGCTGTTTTTTCTCATATAAATGCATACTGAATAATTATCATTCAAACAAAACATGCCATGCTCTTGTTTTCTTAGTTTTTCATCTTTTTGGGAAAGCATCTTATTATGATTGCTTGAGAATACATCTGGATCAGATTCAGAATGTGATTAAAGCATAGATAGAGAAGATAGCTTCCCCTAAACACCCCCCAAAACTTGCACAATCCTAAAGAACTTCCTGGATTGCCCTTTCATTCAGTAACATGAGGCAGTTTTGATTTATATACTGTTTAAAGTTCGATGGTCGCACGATGTTACATGTGCATCTGCTTACACATGCAATTGCTTGTTTCTTCTTCACTTGTTTATGCATACAGAGATTATGTACTATAGCACCCCCTACCATATAACAGTGAAAACGGGGAAACGTTGTGTCATAAATGATGAAAAAGTCTGTAAATGGTGGGGAAAGAGTTAAAGTGGCAGACACCAAAATGACAGCGGAAACATAACAAACTGAATGTTAAAGTCTGTTTGTTATATGGTTAATATATTTATTGTTATATTTATTTGTATAGCTCTCGTTCTTGCTCTGAACTGGCCTTTAGTCCACAAAGCAATAACCTAGCAACCACCAGAACACTATAGCAATGACCTGCTGTAGGAATCGCCTTAAAAATATAGAGCACCTTGGCAACACTTTAACAACCCCATAGCAAAGCCCTAGGCACAGACCAGTCACATTTTCTTCAGTCTAGTTGTAATCTAATTCTTCAAATACTAATGATTCAAATTAAATTAAGTCTTGTCGTCTGAGCATGTGGATTGATGTCATTCCAAAACTAAATGCTGGATATTAACAGAAATGTCACACAGTAATTTAATCTCTCTCACTTTCAAAGTCTTAAATGTTTAAGAGCTTTCAATATTTAATAATGAATAAGTACACATTGATTATATGGGTGTACATAGACTTTGCAGCTGAAATATGTACTCTTTTGACCAAAAAAATTCCCAATTCTCTTTGATATTGTGTAAACAGAGAGCGTGAGTGTGTTGGAATATCAGTGGTGACGTCTTGAGTGACGGTGGCTTGTTTTGCTTCGCCAGCACTGGATTAAGCAACAGGTTACAAAAGGAAGGGTCAGGTCAAAGTACTGGCACGACTGAAGGAACCAGACCCAACAATGCCCACCTTTAAGACCACGCACATAATATATACCTCATCGCAGAATCAGTTCTACACCAAACACTCCAAGCCACCCTCACGTTAAACCATCTGTGGATGTTGCCGGTTCAGTGAAGCGCCTGAGAAAATGGATATAGTAATAACAAACTAGAAACCTTTGTCCGATCCGTTGGGAATCAATTTGCACCGGAACTAAGTCTCTCTTGGACACACATAAGAGTGCTTTTTGAATCCGCACAGAAACTCAGATTAGCACATGCTAGCTAGCTACCCAGCTAGCACACCAATGCTTTGTTGTAAAAGAAAAAAATATATAATGATTAACTTTTTATCTTAAATACGTAAAGGTATATATAGTTCACCAAAATTAAAAATGCTGTCAGCATTTACATAATTCCAAAATAGCTTTCTTTCTTCTGTGGATTGTAATGTATATATATTTTAGTGTTGTTAATTGTTTTGATCATAGTAATGGACTGTGATTAATCACGATTAATCACACATTTTAAATACTAGGATTTACCTGGAAATGCTTTGAAATAAAGAAATGCATGACAAACTAGTTTAAGGAAACTGAATCTTTCACACCTCCGCCAGATATGAGACATAATCCTTAGTATTCTTTGTTTTTATTCAGCCATTATCAGCTTTTATACTGGCAATAAAACATTTAGCAAGCCACATGAATGAATGATGCACTTATATAGCGCTTTATTGTGTATTGCTGTACACCCAAAGCGCTTTACAATCATGTGGGGGGGGGGTCTCTCCTCAACCACCACCAGTGTGCACCATCCACTTGGCTGCCACAGGACAACGGCGCTAGTGCGCTCACCACACACCAGCTACAGGTGGAGAGGAGAGAGAGAGTCATAGAGCCAATTCAGTGGATGGGGATTATTATTGGGAGGCCATGATTGACAAGGGCCAGTGGTGGGAATTTGGCCAGGACACCGGGATTACACCCCTACTCTTTACGAGAAGTGTCATAAGATTTTTAATGACCAAAGAGAGTCAGGACCTCCGTTTAACGTCTCATCAGAAATACTTTTTGCTTTTTGACTGTATAGTGTCCCCGTCACTATACTGGGGCATTAGGACCCACACAGACTGCAGGGTGAGCACCCCTGCTGGCCTCAGTAACACCTCTTCCAGCAGCAACCTAGTTTTTCCCAGGAGGTCTCCCATCCAGGTACTGACCAGGCTCAGCCCTACTTAGCTTCAGTGGGCAACCGGTCTTGGGCTGCAGGGTGATATGGCTGTGGCTTCACATCACTTCAATCACAGTATACATTTACCCAACTATTTTCAAAAGTATTTCTAAATAAATACAACAAAACATTTTCTTGCGACCTTACATTAAATATTATGACAAAATACATTATGAGGAAGAATTGGACCTGTTCTTCAGTTACATTAGAGCTAACATTAGATTCAGGCTTCAATTCATGCTTTATCATGCTATATAAGACAATTTATGAGATTAATAGTACACTTTTATTCAGAACTCCCTTCAAACCACCATTGAGTCTTTGTAATAACTTCCTTTTGCGATCTCATGTGGAATTTGGTCATTTACTGTTGTTAAAATATGCTATTTATAGCCTTTTATATCGCTGCACAAATTAGCATTTCAGATGTACACATTCATCTCAAGAAAATCATTCAATTTCCCATCGTAATCGTGTGTTTGTTATCTTATATGATCTATAGTGGCTGTTGTCATGTTTATTTCTGCTGTGTAAAAGACTTAACATGTGTGCTCTGGCTGAAACTCACGTTGTTTGTGATGTTACAACCGCCTCTCTGTTCTTAAGTTGCCAGCTATACATTCCAAGTATAATACACATTATTAAAATGATCTATTTTCAGAATTATTTGTCTACATACACTTTGGGCGGCCACGGTACATTATAAAATTAGCCCAAAAAAACGCAACCCACGGCTCTGTAATTTTTACCACTACTGTATATTCAATATAGCCCGCTTGTTGTGCCGCTACCCTGGCACTGGTTCGCTTAACTTAGCTGTAGCCTCATCACACAAGCCCCTTCTGTGCTGTGATGACAGCAAGAACATGGGGTCAAACCTTATAATGGGATTAATTTCCGTTAAAAAAAAATTAACGCATTAGTATTTTTAGATTAATCGCATGCGTTAACACGTTAACATTGACACCCCTAATATATATATATTTATACAATGGGGCCGTTGAATGCTTGAATGGGGCCGTTGAATGGGGCTTGAATCTGATTGGCTGACGAACGTTCTGAGCTGTGCAATTATTTTCAGGGAAATGCACGGCGAACGTAGTTCCAGGCAGCTCTCTTGACCGCATTAGAGTTCCATATCACTTCGCTAAATGATTTCTGTTATTTCAAAGGTCTTACAACAGAAACATAATCAAAACCCACAACGACACTGGCCAAACAAATAAATACAGTAAACTAAATTATAAAATCGACAGATCTTGTCCATGTTTTTGCCACAAAATTACATTTTATTATGTACGGAAAGCACATAGCCTACTCTCTCTCTCTCCCGCTCTCGGTCTCTCCCTCACAGACACACACATAGTTTGCACACACCTTAACATAGCACTACTCTGATGATTTTATCAGTAACATAGTTTAAGAACTTAAAAACTATATGACTTCTCACAAGCGAGGTAGCAACAACGGCACTGTTTGTGAAGAAAATTAACTTAAAGTCTCACTATAGACATCGCTGCCGATCACTGACTCACAGAGGTAACATTAATCTCTCTCTCTCTGTCTCATAACTTAGTTATTAATTGTATTAACTGCATTAATCTGCTGTCAATGGCTCAAGCCTTTGTTACGCCGCTTCGCGTTGTGACCACATCACCACCTCGGGTGTGCATTATATTTCTAATAATTCAACAGCCCGTCATCAATTATTCCTTACATATAAATATATATATATAAATATACAAAACAAAATAAACTATATATTTATATATATATATATATATAGAGGAAAGTTTCTTAGTTTTTGTCTGTAAAATAGAAGTCAATAGTTGCCAAAACTGTTGGTTACCAACATTCCTCAAAATGTCTTCTTTTGTATTCTACAAGTCATACAGGTTTGGAATAACATGAGGTTGTAATTTTATATAGTTTTGTATTTTGCAGTGATGTTTCATATTACAAGAACATTGTTATAAAGTTGTGGATACAAATTTTTTTTCTTTGCGTTTTTGAAAGTTTCACATACAGACAACAATACGGGTCTGCAAAAATGACTAAAATGCTGTATTATGCATGCCAGGCCAGTAGATGGCAATGTAAACACTAACATTGCGCGCCTGCGCACAGACCTATAGACTGTACACGTAATATGCGTGCATATGACGTCACTGATTTCCCAAATTTAAATTCTCAAAGTTTACAATAACGGTGTCGGTTTCAAAATCTTGCACTTACAATTTAACAAAAACTAGCAGAAAATTATCAAAAATTAGCATTTTCAGGCTCCCAAAACTCTGTTGGTCAAGGACCAAAAGGCATGAAACGTTTTCTGTTTTTAGTTGAAAACTCTGTTCTGTAAACACCCCCAAAAACTAAATTTGGCTTTGGCAAATAATTCATTGTTTTAAGTTTTAGTTTCCTGAGTGTTTTTAAAAAAACAGTACTGCAGTGTAACCTAATTGCAACCAAAATGCAATGTTGTAAAACATATTTTGTTCTTGCAGGCTAGCTATGCATCTGAAATAAGTGTCGTCCGCATATATGAAACTTATATAACTATATGCACATTTCTCATCCTTTATTGGATGTGTCATTTTGAGTACAATTGGTACAAAACCGTAAATGATGAGGCCAGGCGATTCCGATAAATTGAGATGGGAATGTGCTGTAATATTGATGGAGGGGAAAGGCCGCACGGCAGCCGAAACAAGAGAAGACATCGTACGGCGGGAAGGTGACTTAGCGGTTGATGAGGTGACGCTTGACCCTGAGGGCCAGCGACGGCAAGCAGCTCACTGAACCCAGGAAAGTTTATCCAAGCAGATCAATGCTACTTAATATCAGTGAGGCCGGCCACATCCACTGCTGAGGCTAAGCTCTAGTTTACTCCCACTCTGACAGATACAGATGGTGTCAGTTACTGCCAGAAAGAAAAGAAGATGAAAAAGCAAGGACCTCCAGGTCCTTAGAAGACGAGAGATGCTGCAGACAGACGTGCGGGAAAACAGTTCGGCGCTCTCTGTCAATTACGCTTTATTCTCTGGCTTGTAGCGGGGCGGCACGGAGGGGAAGGCAATTAATTATTATTGTGGGTTCTCCATTCTGATCTTGGAGATTGTATCTGATGCACATTTCCTCCGCCACAATTACGGAGGCTGCTAACTATTGACATTTAGGAGGTTGCTGATTTGAATTATCAGAGACGTTAGTAATTTGGGGTGCTAAATGGGTTTTGATTTCTACACACACGCAGGCGGGCGGGATGACGAAAGTAAAATTAGGCGCTAATTTGAAGCTGGAGATATAAATCAGGACGATGTAGTAGGAGCTGATAAACAGAGTGCAATAAAGACATGGTGGAGAGTTGCGGTGGGGTGTTACCCAATTCCCTGTTGTTCCAACACACAAAACGAACTAGATGCTGCAAGACTTTTTAATCATCATTGCAAGCTGTAACCGCTGTATAAATTACAGGGAAGTCCTCGTCAGTCAGTATGTTGATTGCTAATCAAATAAAAAGGTGAGCTTTCCTGTGTTATAATATCCTGTGTAATATCCAGTTATGTTGAAGAAAATATTGCCCTTTAGAATGAAAAAAACAAAAACTACTGTTTATAAATAAATAAATAAATAAATATTATACGCGTAGTAAATTGTAACTGAATATTAGGCAATAACAGAGCCCTTGTATGGCATATATAATGAAAATACTGTATGTATACATATATTTGCAAAGATTATTTTATTTTATTTCATTTAGAATAAAATAATTACATTGATCAAACAGACTGCTAGTGATATTATTTGTTTTATATATAAAGAACAAAGCCAGGTTGTGATGATATAAATATGATACAGTTATTTAAATGCTAAACATACTTAAGAATCTGAAAAAAGTACAGTAAATTACTTTGAATATATATTAATATATAGCCTATTACATAATATCACATTATAATTTCATTAAATACTACTAAAATTAGCACAGTAATAGTACAGTAAATTATACTTTGAATGTTAAAGACATTTTTTTAAACATTGCTAACAGACCAACGATTCTTACAGAACATTCAGTCATTTATTCATACAGTTAAATACTGGACAAAGATAAAACATGTCCAATGTCCAAATCATCTTCTTTTTTTTTTACATTTCAGTTACACCTTGTCAATAAATCAACAAATACTGCAAAGACCCAATACATCATATAGCCTATTTATTTATCAAAACAGTAAATGATCTTGTTAAATTATTTGTGCAAAGCCTAATTAATATTTATAAACTAATCCTGAGAGAGATTAGCAGATTCCCTGGCTCCAGAGCCATATCAGTGGAAAAGCCATATAAGAGCGTTTACACTTCAGCATGCATGAGTGTGTGTCCGTAAACATGACAATTGGCCTGTGTTTTCGCACACATACACACACTTGACAGTGTGGCATGTGCCCAGTGTGTGTTAGGTGATACGACTGATGGAGAACCGATAATCCCTCTGAGCCGCAGAGCATACATCCTAGAGTTTCATTAGCCCACTGTGCCCGTCAGAGCGACACACACACACACACACACACACACACACACTCACTCAGAGCCTGTGATCCCTAAAGAGAGGGAAAGATTTGAAGGGGAGTGAAAGCAGGGGTCAGCATTTTTAATATGGGAACAACTACAGACTCCTGCTGAACAGATGGTATTATTCATGCAGTTAAACATGACACAGACATTTACATCATTTCCAGTGACAAGCTCACAGGTAGATATATGGAAGTCCATTATAATGCCATGTGCTTACACTGAGATTGTGATTGCTAATGACAACTTATTATGGTGCAGCTTACTTGAAAAATAAACCTGAGCCGCATATGTTAAATGTCAAGAGTGTTTGAAAAACGAGAGGAACAGAAAGAAACAAAGGGAGAAAAAATGACTCCAGTATGACCTGCAGGCTATGGAAGCTGTTTGCAACAGTTTCATGTTTAATGTAATTAGTCATAATGCTATAAACTGCCGGTGAAAATTTTTCCTTATTGTTTCATTTCTGAGTCATGTTTTAGTCCAAATACTAGTTGCATGTCTAAAAGATTCTTTCAAGTTGACTTTCTAAATCAGGGTTAAGGTTTAGTCCCCTTTTACATCACAGTACTTGTTATCATCCGATAACAAACGAATTATTTAGTAAATTTGACTAATGTGCTTAATGTGGTATTGATTTTATTTTATATAATATTAATAATAATAATAATACTACTACTACTACTAATAATAATAATAAGAATGCAGGAAATTAATAAATAATAGGAATATTGTGAATTATTATTATTATTATTATTATTAGTAGTAGTAGTGGTAGTAGTCATATTATTATATTTGTTTTATTTAACATATGATTGTTCCATAAAAGCTGCATTGTGGTGACATAATTAAGCTAAACTTACTTAAATGCTAAATATACTTTACTATCAATATGTGTGTATGTATGTATTTAGCTGTAGTGCTTTAAATGCTAATGCTAAAGGTATGCTAATTAATTAGCAGTTTAGCTAATTGTGAAGGCAAATTGTCTTATGTAAATGCCCCTAAGAAACATGGATAATTTAGGAGCAAGATATTTATAAAACGCTTCTCCAAGACTTTTGATTTTGAAAATAAGTAGTTTTGTGTATTGTTTTTGTCTTGTTTCCAGCGACAGGTCAATGTTTATGTTCTCTCTAAATACAAAAATGGAAAATGCAGCAGTGTGCGGTGTATTAGTATTAAGTATTTCTAGTAAAATGTCCTTTTGAACTGAGATAAAATTACTTATTTTGAAATATATTTCTGAGGTGTTTCATGTTTTAAGTATAAACATCAAGAAATGTGGTTAAATTGAAAATAGGCCTATATTATAACAGCTTTCCATATTTGAAGTTTGCTACTCGAATAGATGTATCTTGTTTTAAGGATAATGCATATTTTACTGAAAAACAAGACAATAATGTTTGTTTCAGTACAAAAGCTCTGGCTTTAATCGCATTAGTGTGTCTTGTCTGGTTATGACACTGTGTAACACCAATGAAATAATGAAATCTGCTCATGTACATGATATTTAGCATCCCTGTGCGAGTGTGCGTTGCTTTTTAGATGCAGCAGTTTGTTGCCTCAGTGCAATCAGGAACGCTGTTACACAATGCATTGACCTCATTATCTCGTTTAGTCAATCATATCATTAGAAGAAATGAAAAAAGTTGCCTGTGAACTCAGAGGCAAATATAATATAAATGCAGCCGCAACCTCTAATGGCAAAATGGTCAGCGACTGCTGTATAAATCAGAGCATAATTACAGTCGTACCCGGCTCAGTGCATTTGCATAAATTCTCATAAGAGGGCAATGTTATGTTGTACCAACAAAATAAATAAAGAAGACAAACAAAAGAGATAATCTGGCCAGCATGCCAAATATGTCCCCAGTGAATAGCTCTGAATTCATCAAAAGCGTGTTATTGGCCTGGCTGTAATGTTGGTGGCCATTTTATGTGCCTGAGTAGACAAAGAAGAGCAGAAAAGAGATGTGAAAAGGGGGTTCCTAATGGATTCTGCACAGAGCGAGGAGAGACGGGAGGGGGTTTGTGTCACAGTATGCACAGAGCTGTCGTTTTTCCCACCAGCCTTTGCCCATCAGTGGAGCCCGGGTCGCTGTGGAAATGTCATGACAGGCATATGCTGTTGGACAGTTTGTGCGCCCAATCACAGCGCTGTCACCCACGGCGATGAAGGGGAGGGCTCCGCGGTGTCCGTTTGAAAAATGGCTCCTGCCATCTCCAGCATTTACACATTTCTCTCCTTGAACTATGCGTGATGCCTGTTCTGCGGTCGGAGCGTGAGAACAAAGATGAAAAGGGAGGGAAAGGATTTGATGTAAAATATTAGGGCTTTAAATCGATGACAAATTTTAACAAGTCGATTTATTCGTTGCATTTTTCAACTGTGCCAATATTGGCCAAAATGTTCTTGATTGCAAAATCTTACATATGGAAATTTACAGAAACACAGATATACAATTATTTTATAGCTGTCACACTGAAGTTTTGTTATTTATTTCATAAATTTTTTGTAATATAATGTAATTATATTGGGCAAGTTAACGCGCTATTATCATGTTAACACATTCATTGATTAATGCCTATAATTATTTGAGCATTCGTTAATGCAGTGTTTTTTATTATTATGAAAGTTCGTTTCTCGCTGGCTCTGAATTCACATACAGACAAGCCACGGGTCACAGGACGGTGGGATGTTGATCAGTACTGTCTTGGGATGGGTGTCATCACGCGTCTCAACAACCAATGAGAGAATTTGGAGTGGGCCTAAGACTACAGCGGCGCACAAATGAAGCGCTCACGGGTTCATAAGTGGGAAAAAGGAAGTTTCTGTTATTGTCTGTTTCTCATAATCCAAACAAATCATGATGCATAAAATAAAACCTTACCTACATTATGTCTTACATAATCTGTTATGTTGAATAATGGAAGTTAAATGTATTGTGATTGTCTTATAATATTGTTGTTAAGATAATAATAAATAATAATATAATAATAATAATTATTATTCTTAAATCATCAGCTGATGTTTTCTCTTCATTTTTAATGTCACGTATGTTGAACACTTATTTATTTTTCTGCACTCCAATTCTAACCAATTCTTAAAACCAATTCTATACACCCGTTAATGGAAAAGTTTCTATAAAATAAATATTGTGCATTTACCCTAAACTGACAGTGCTCCACCTGTCTGCTTCATGTGAATAAGAAAGTTACCCTTTGCTTTAACCAAACACATCGATGTCACACATTACAGAGGAGGCTAATGTTTCAGCTAGCTGTATTCTATTGCAATTATATGGTTCAGTGGCGTGATTATACTTCTTCAATCTCACTCTGTGAAGTTTTGGTTAGCTGGCTCCCTCGTAATTTGCCGTGTGGGCATTATGGGCCAGTCTTGTGGAAAAGGGATGATAAATTGAGCTGGCAGGAGCTCATAGATTTATTAAATTTCTATCAAACCCTGTAACAAAAAAGGGGGGAAAAAATTGGCGGCGGCTAAGAGCGGGCTTAGATTTTTTAATCAAAATTCATGAGTCCTGGATTCGTGGTTGAGCAGTCCCGGGGAAGACTTGAATCGAAGACTGATTAAAGAAAATAAAAGGCTTATTTGAAGTAATTTTTCAATGACGCCTTTTAATTGGATGTTAAATCAAATGCTTATCTGCCATGCAGCAGATAGCAAGCTGTATGGTGAAGTGCTAGTGTCACTTCTACTGTAAAAGATACTATAGTAGAGCGGTTGCCATCGCACCTTTTACATTCACACGTCTACACATTCTTCACCAGACGCAACGCTTCACATTGAGAGGTAAAAACTCACGTTTTGGATTTTTAATCAGTCTCTTGTGATCACACAGAAGAAGACATGAGGTGTGTACTAGTGTACAAATGAACTATTGTACTACTGTACCGTTCTCATTGCATTCAAGCTGTAAATGCCATGTGACTAATTACTAATTGGTTCCTGATCCCCTCCCCTAACAAAAATAAAAAAATACAAATAAATAATTGTGACTTCTGAACTGTTCTGTCACAGGGACATGGGAAGAAAATCAGCGGCAGCGTTTAGGCAGCGTTCAAGTCCTCCTGGGATGTTCATATTTATGAGTTGACAAATTACGATAATTACGATGTCAGGTGCGTTCAAGTCACTTTGGTCGGAACAAGATGGCGATTTCACTTTTTCTTTTTGAACACAAAAGAATACATTTATGATAATATGACATAAACAAACTTTCACTCGATTAAATCTTGGGACCTTGTATCGACGATTAGATGGTAGAAGTACAAATTCATTACACAAAATTAATTCTGAAGAATGTTGATAACTAAACAGTTGATGGTAACTATGTAATTAATATCATAATTACGATGTCAGGTGCGTTCAAGTCACTTTGGCGATGTAACTTTTTCCTGTTGAACACAAAAGTATACATTTATGATAATATGACAAACTTTATTCTCAGACAAAGTCTGACATTTTTCTTCAATAACAGTATGTTTGTGGCACACTCTTTACAAACAAACAAAACACAAATTCACAATATACATAGACACAACAAATACAATATAATAATATTATAAATAAATAAAAAACACACAGCAGTTCTAGGACAGCCTGATGTACAAAATAATGTTTTAGTTTCACTTGATTAAATCTTGGGACCTTGTATCGACGATTAGATGGTAGAAGTACAAATTCATTACAGAAAATTAATTTTGAAGAATGTTGGTAACCAAACAGTTGATGGTAGCCATTGACTTCCACAGTACAGGTGTGTGGGGGGATTGGGGGTTGGGTTTGGTTTTGTTACCAACATTCTCGAAATCAATTTAATTTGCTAAATAAGATTATAGATTTTTTTTAAAGACCCCAAACTTTTGAACGGTAGCACAAAACCCACAACCCACCTTGAAATCTGTCTCTTTGGGGTTCTTTTTCACAACTCGAGGCCTTCCTAACACACTGCTCTAACTCTATCCCAAGCACGGAGCTGTGTGAGAGGCAATTACAGCTGATACAATAAACACCGGCCCTCACAAGGGCAGGAAAGGGCTCCCTCGCCAGCGTCAAGTACACCAGGGTCTCATGTAGGGCATTAAAGCCACGGCATCAGCACTGAGCCAAACTAGATTTGCTACAGTAATAATATTTAAGCGCAGCTCTCAGACCAGTGGCTTAGTAACTACTAAATTACGATTCCGCTGAGGATGGCGGCTCTCTTGTTTGGAGATACTCTCTCTCGCTGTCGGCTGCTTTATGGAAGTGTAGTAGCAGGGCAACTTAGAAATGGAGCCCTGTATTGTACAGTGTCAGATATTTTATAGTGATGCCTCATAAAAAGAGGAGAGTCGTCAGCGTTTAGCTGCCACACCTCTTCATCCACAGGCGTCACACTGGGGTTTGTCCTGTATGCTCCGGATTAGTTTTATGAAACACGCCTGCCCTCTTTGAGTCTTGTGAGTGTAATTTTGGTGTGTATATATATATATGTATGTTTTATATCTATCTGCATTAAGCCCTGTTGATTCTGTTCTACGTTATACTTTGCAACCAATAAGGCAGATGAGAAACAGTGTATGAATCTTCTAACTGTGTTTAAGCATGTGTTTAGATGCTGTAGATATTGTCTGATCTGTGTTTACTCATATGTGTGTGTTTTTAACTCAGACTCTTTACTGGCTTTATAGTGAAAACCCTGAACTGTAGTGGTTACAGAGAAACAACACACTGTAATTAATAGGTTTTTTGGAGTTAGAATAGGTTCAAGGTCCAAGGTTTTTTATTCGTCACATACTCAATTATACAGGATATAATCAGTAGTGAAATGTAAATCAGGTCAGGTCCGCTCAATGGACTGTGCAAAAAAATGAAACATAACACAAGAGATTATATTTAAATAAAGGTTAAAATAAAAATAAGAAGAAAAAATAAGGAGTAAAATGGGCAATAAAATAAAATGTGCAATACAGTATACTGTGGACTTAATAAATAATAATATAAACAGGGATGTGCAAGAGGAATGTGCAAACAGGTTGTACCGGGTATACACACATAGCAGCAGTATGGATGGTGGAGAATAGTGAAGGTTTTACAGTTTATTAAATTGAGTCATGTAAATGTTATGAGACTGAGTATGAGTTTAGGAGCCTGATGGCCTGAGGGGAGAAGCTCCTCCATTAACAAATTACATATTTGAAGTCTAAACAAGCACATTCTCACCTAAAAAAAACTTTTAAAAGTACATTCCGTGACACAAAATAGTATAATTTTTTAAATAATAGTTTATTATACACCTGCCTCCCGTGTTGATACTTGTGGAATAACACACAGCTTGAAATACCTCTCAGCCAATCAGATTCGAGGACCAGAAAGAACTGATGTATAAAAGAAAATATATCAAATCTGGATATAAGATGTAGCCTAATTGTAAAAGTCAGATTTCCATATCTTGCAATGTAAATTAATTAATTAATAATACAAAAAATAAAAAGTATTCAATGTCCATTTTTTTTACTAATATATATTTTTTCTGTTTTTCAAGCTCTGAAATATTTTATCAGGTATAAATTGTGAGCATCCTTTATGCTTATCCAGTAAATCTTGAACAAATAGAAAGGTAATGGAGCCTTTGAGTATTGTTGTGAACAACGAGGGACCATTGAGTTAGTGTTTTTTCTGTGTAGATACACATTGTATCAGTCAAACATGCCAAATTTCATATAGCATTAAGCATTCATATTGCATGCTATCATACACAGAATGCCTTATAAACCATTTATTTTAGCCATGACTAGACCTATGTGGAATCTACACCCACAGAATTATTCAGAAATTCCACCAAATTTCCACAGCTGCCATTCACCCAGCCTTACTCATTTCCCATCCCAAACGTGTTCATCTATAAACTATTATAGCTATTTTGATCATGCTTTTAGCTACCAATAAGAGTGCAGTATTAAACATATCTGTATTTTAATCATTGCCTTTGACATCTCTAGCAAGCATTTCAGTAGCTTTTCTGTATGTTGTTGATCTTCATGTTGGTGTTGTGAATGTGTGGCTCTCGCTCTCACATCTCAAGGATGTCCATGTCTCTGCCACATATCAGCTCTCAAAATATCAATAAGTCAAAGTCGCATTTAGGATCATTTATGTTCCTTTGTATATTTCTAAAGGCGAGACGCTGCAGGTGAATAGGGTAAAAACAACAACTAATAGTTATCGCCTTACTTGCCCAGCTGATTGATTACATTGATAATTGCACAAAATTATTTTTGTATTACAATTTTTCTAAAATGTTAGGTTTAGATATGCAAATGAGTCATTCTTTAATTAAATGTGTGCTAATTTGCATACATTTTTTGTACAAAAATCTAAACACTGGATGATGTCAGTTAAAAAAATTATTGTATTTAATTTAATTTTGGGTATCTCATTTTTGTCATTACATAATTCTGAAAATGCTTAGAACAGACAGGAAACACTATATTTTCAAAATGTTGGTGGGGTTACAATGCTTTATATAATCAAGCAAATTAAATATGAGCAAATATTTCTGTAAAAACATTCAGTATATAGACAGGAATACAAATGTAAAGTGTGGTGTTTGTAAGTGCTACTGAAGTGGAGATGTATGGCTCAGTGTAGGAGAAAAAAATCATTTTGAGAAAACAACCTCTGCAAATATGTATTTTAATTGAAATCTATTGACACAAATGGATAAAGGGCTATAAAAGAAACACTTAACAGTGTATTTTGGATGTTTTCTTTCCACTAGTATGAAAAAACACTTGAAAACCAAAATGCCCAAAATCTCAAACTTGACAGGTGCATGAAGATAACAGTGTTTTTGTCTGCAGTGTCTCCCCTTAAGAGACGGCTTCTCTTTTCATGCTTACTTTGCATTTAAAAGGTATTTAACTTAAACTCTATAACAACTTACAAATATAAGCAGTAACGGAAAGTTCAACCAGAAGGTTAGCATTGGCTCACCTTGGCCTTTTCAGAAGAAACTTGAGCAAAGACATGCACATCTAAAAAGTTTTTTTTTTATTAGGCAGAATTTCACGATCCGGTGACATTTCATATAATAGGCTAAATGTTTCTCTGTTGCCACCAGAAAGTGCCCTTTCTCTGTCTTGGAAGCTGAAAGTCAGAGTGGTACTTTAGGACCGGGCCAGTCAAAGGTCAAGTGCTGAGCAGTGGATTCCGTGAGGCAGAGCTTCTGATCATTGATTTATGATGCACTGACACTGTTTTGTGCTGAAGTTCGAGGTGGTCCTGTTTGTTCCAGCAGCACAATGCTTCTCTCGGTGGGGGCTTATCTCTGCCCTGCCTCCGTATGGCAGCCTGCCACGCTGTTGTTGAGTTTCTCAAAAAAATGTGATTCTCTAATCCTGCACATTATTGCTTTTTCAATATGAGTATCCTGGCCAGAAATTAAGCTTGAGTGAGAGTTGATTCACCGGTCAGTGTTTGTGCGTGCTGTTACAATACTAAATATACACTGCCAAAAGTTTGGGGTTATTGCGATTTTAAATGTTTCTCAAAGAAGTGTCTTATGCTCATCAAGGCTTATTTTTTTTCAGTCAAAAATACAATAAAAAAGAAATCTGAAATATTATTACAAGTTAAAATGTTTTTTTCATATATTTTTAAATATATTTTTTCTATGATACAAAGCTGAGTTTTCAGCATTGTTACTCTAGTTGTCAGTGTCATATGATCCTTCAGAAATCATTCTATGCTTGATTTGCTGCTTGAGAAACATTTCTGATTATTATCAACGTTTAAACGTGTTGTGCAACCTAATGTTTTTTTTGGGGGAAACCGTGACACTTTTTGGGATAGTTTGGTAACACTTTATTTTAAGGTGTTTTTAACTATTATAATAACAATAATTCATGCATAATTACATGGAAGTAACCCTTAGCCAAACCCTAATCCTAACCCTAACCATAAATTAAGTGCATGTAGTTAAATGATATTACTCAGTACTTAAATATATAATTATACTGTAACAAGAACACGTTAAAATAAATTGTAACCGATTGTTTGAATAGAAAGTTAAAAAACAGGATGTATTTTAATTGTTTTGTAACAATATTACATATTTATCATGTCAATATTATGTTACATATACGTCAGTGGCACTCGTGGCCTAATGGATCGAGCGTCGGGCTTGTAACCCGAGGTTCTGGGTTCGAATCTCGGGTCTGGCAGGAATTGTCGGGGGGGGGGGAGGTGAATAACGGTCGTTCTCTCCACCTTCAATACAACGACTGAGGTGAGACCCTTGAGCAAGGCACCGAACCCCCATCTGCTCCCCGGATGCTGCAGCATTGGCTGCCCACTGCTCCAGGTGTGTGTGTGTTCACGGTGTGTGTGTGTGTGTGTGTGTGTGTGTGTGCACTTGGATGGGTTAAATGCAAATTTAACAAATTCTGAGTATGGGTCATCATACTTGGCCACATGTCACTTTTTTTTTTTTTTTACTGTCACTTTTGAGTTAATGCATTCAATTTAGTGTGTCCTTGCTAAACAAAAGTATTAAATCAATCAATCAATTATTTTTCTGACCCCAAACTTTTAAACAGTTTCAGTTCAACTTCAAAAGAACATAATTTATTTGAAATATAAATAATTTGGGTAACACTTAATATAGGGAATAATTCTCACTATTAAGTTGCTTATTAGCATGCTTATTATTATTATTAACATATTGGTACTTATAAAGCACTTTTTCTGCATGACCATATTCTACATCCCTAATCCTACCCAATACCTGAACTTAACATTGGCCTTACTATTTAATAAGCAAAAACTTGGGAGTATATTGATGCAAAAGTAGTAGTTAATGGTTTGATAATAGAGAAAACTGGACCTTAAAATAAAGTGTGACCATATAATATTACAAATATGACTTGTATTCTGCAAGGACACAATGAATAGATCAAAAGTGAAAGTAAAGACATTTTACTCTCACTTTTGATCAAGTTAATGTAATGTGTAAATTTAGTTATGGTTGTGAATTAGTCTAAATGTATTTATCATGCATCCCTTTGAAATCAAACATATGATCTTGCCATTGCTAGTAACATTCTCTACTTCAAAACCAAGCATGCATGAGCAAATATGGCAAATTTGAAATTCATGAACTGTATGAAGACTGTAGTCCACAGTATGAATAAATGAGGACTCGGTGATGTGGAGCACGATGTGTGTGTCTCGTAACCCACTCGCTCTCAGATGAATATTAATGGGCCTGAGGAGCCATCAGTAAGGAGAGACAAGGCAACCGACAAATCATCTCAAGGAAATGCCCCAAGAGACAAGAGCAGCCTTTACACACACACTCACTCTCTCTTACACACACACACACACACACACACACACACACACACACACTGGAGAGAGACTGGGTGCAAATGAGCACTCTGTGTGTGCGATGGTCTCTCTCTGTATGTGTGTGTGTGTGTGTGTGTGTGTGTGTGTGTGTGTGTGTGTGTGTGTGTGTGTGTGTGTGTGTGTGTGTGTGTGTGTGCTTAGGTGGTTTTACATACAGGTGTGTTCATGGTGGAATGTGTGTTTGTTTGGCATGATGAAGCTGTGTGTTTGTGTGTGTGTGGTGCTAAAAGCCCGTATGCTTCATCCAGTACTGTGCAGTGCGGATATAGGCTCATGTTGTTTAGTTGGCAAAATGTTGTTTTGGGTGAGCACACTATTTATTTTGTTTGTGTGTGGATTCCATTTATATGAATGCAGGGAGGGAACATAAATCTATTTTTGTGTTATGTATTTTTTACATTTTGGGTTTTATAACCCAGACCTACACCTTATGAATAAATGAGGATCTCAGTCATGTCACTGCACAATTCAATTCAATAAAATACAATTAAAATAATAAAACGAAAAAAATATTGTGTTTATTTATTTCAAATGCTTGGAGTCAGTGAGATTTAACAAACAAAACAAATCTCTGCAAGGATGAATGAAATTGGTCAAAATTGTATAATTTAATTGATCAATGTTTCAGTGACAGTACATACTTTTACGTTGTTGCAAAAATTTTGAAAATATTCAAAATAATACTTTCTTTTTGATTTTGAAATCATCCAACATTCCTGAATTTAAAAAAGTATCACAGTTTTCAGAAAAATATTAATTAACTTTAACATTAAGAATTGTGTCTTAAACACTTCTCTAGAATATGTGTATGATTTCTGAAGGATCATGTGTCATGTGACTGATTTATTTAAAATAATTCATATTTTAAAATAATACAGTATTTCTGTTTTTGATAACATAACAATAATAATTATTATTATTATTTGCATTGACATATGTTGAGCTATATTTATAGACACATTCAAAACAGTAGTTTGTAATTGTTCTGAACGTTTTTCCATTTTTGATTTTCTGTTTTCTTCTGGAAAATTACTATTATTGTCTTTCCGAAAAACATGTGCTGAGTATTAACACCTCATTTAAAGGTTACACAGGTCCTCTCCTCTTAAAGTCCTAAAAATCATTGAATTTATTCTCTCTCCCTCGCTCCCTCGAGCTCTCAAAGTGATGAAACGCAGATGGGGCTTCGGACGAAAGTTGCATACTGCGCATAAACAGCATATTTAATTAGACCGTAGATATGCTCTAAATCAAATTACTCTCCGACTGACAGGAACACTTACATTAACATCATTCCCGAGCAGAGCCACAGCCAAAATTTAAATTAGTAACAGATAATTAGGATAAGAGCGGGAACTTCGGTTGACGTGCTAGTGCGTAATTGGAATGCAAGCGAAACATACTGCTTTAGCTAATTAGCTGTAGCAGGAGGAAACGCTCAGAGGTCAAGCTAGTGAGAGACCCTTCAAATAAAAGCGGAAGGCTGCAGAAGAGCTATTGTGAGGCTGTGAAAGAAAGAGGTTCCCAGAGAGCAAAGCCCAAAGAGTGGCCTTCTGAATCACCTTCCAGACCGAGGATTTCAGGGGATCTGTTTGTGCCGGAAAGGAAAACACAAATGGCAGGACACATCTAAATGCACTCAGCTGTTAATTACTGTACTGTATGTGTGAGAAAAACTACACTTTACACTTTATTTCCATTGTCCACCTTTTACTTTGTAACTAAATGTCAACAAACTCTCTTTAAATTACAACTACATGTCAACTAACTTTCATTATAATATTAGTAGACTGTTAGGGTTATGGTTAGTAGTTGCAAAATTACTTTTAGACAGTAAAATGTCTATTGGGGTCCATCAAAATAAAGTGTTAGCTGATATTAAGCAGACAGTCTACTATTACTCTAATGACCAGTGGTCAACATCAACATGTTAGAATAAAGTGTTACCACATGAGGTGAATGCTGAGAGAAAGATGTTGGGTTATTGAATCACTTGCAGTTTCATTTGGTTGACAGTAGTGGCACATAAATTAAACACTTCACCTTTTATGATTCAATTAACTATTATTTTATTGCTTTTAGGGAAGGAAACACCTCGCCTAATATGCCAAACCGTTTAGTTACATTACTTTTTTTTCAAAACTGGAACTGGTTTCTACTCATAATCCAAGTTTTGTCATGGTATTACATCACCGTGTTGTGATAACACCTCAGCACTTGTATGTAATAGTATGATTACTGGAATATGTGTTTTTCTTTGTCATTCCCCAAAGGCACTCGTGATTCATTTACACGGCTATACTGTAGTAAAGCGGTAAGCGTGTTTGTTTATATGGAGAGGTATGTGAAATAGAACTGGCACCAAGGACGGCAGAAAAGTGACGTGTGTGAAACTGATGTAGCTATGCAACGTTTGCACAAGGGGTTATCTAGACACCATATGGTGAGACTGCAGGACTCTGCCACTTTCACATCTGTCATGTGTGGACCTTGATTCGGTCTGTTGGGAGCAGAGCTGACCAGGTGTTTTCAGGGCCAGGACTTCCTGGGAAAATGTGCCAACACTGCCAACACTACAAGAGCAAACATGCCTGAGCACCATGAAATCACAGTAAAGCAGAAAACAGCATCTCACGTCTGCATGGAGCAAAACAAACACTTCACTCATCGCTCTTTTAAAATGAGTCATTATAGAACAATTGGATTTTGCAATATAATTGTGAAAAGTTCATTAACCTTCCTCAATAGTCCTTCAGTGAGGGCATTTTTACAACGCTGGATGTCTTCCAAGTGACTGCTGGATACAAACATAATGCCGATGGGACTGATCCAAACAAAGGCCTTTGGCAGCTGAGGGCAAACAAGAGTTTGTTTTTTTCTGAAACACTGAACTGATTCTGAGGTCCTTGATCACAATGTCTTCAGCTATTATTACTTCATGGTTTATTACTCTGTATTAATGGAGGAATAGAAAATAATGCCAGTGAATATTTTGACAACTGAAGCTGAACATTAAAAGACTTCTCATACAGTGTGAAACAACTCAGTGCTTGAATTTTATGCTGAGTTGTTTAGCAACAGACACCCAATCATAAATTGAACAATGCTGGCCTCATTAAATATGCATATGCTTTGTGCTGTCACAGACGCGTTCACACAGTGTGTTTAGTTTCAGCACCTGGGGAAATGGTAAATGTCTCTCGCTCTCTCTTTTTTGGAGACCTTGGTAGTCCAGCAACGAATTTCATTATGACTAGTTTTCCTGTCATGATGGAATGTCTTACTATGCCTACACATACTGTATGTATGTGTGTGTGTGTGTGTGTGCGTGCGTGCGTGTGTGTTCATTTATTAAAACAATGAGTTATAACACTTTAGTATAGGGACCAATTCTCACTATTAACTAGACCTAGTTGCTTATTAGCATGACTATTATTAACATATTGGCAAAATTCATATTTAATTGTTTGCTAATAGTGAGAATTGGACTTTAAAATAAAGTGTGACCTAACAATTTAAGTGAAATGGTTAAATTAAATCTATACATTTATGTATGAATGCTAGGGATGGGACGATACACCTATCTCCCGATTCGATACGATCAGGATACTTGGGTGCCGATACGATATGTATTGCGTATTTTTTTTTAAGAATTTCGATTCTAAGTATTGCAATTCGATATTGCTGTGTTGCGATTTTAATTTTTTGTGTTTAACTCTAGACCATGGGAAAAAGTTTAATGATACACTTAACATACAGACTGTCACAATATAAATAAAAAAGCCTCTTTGCAGTAACTTTTCACATTTTATTTCAGTTTTCAGTAAACATAAACAAGCAGCCACAAAGATTCCAATAGAATATATATATATATATATATATATATATAAAATTTGTTCAAAAACAAAACCAGACAATTTATTTCACAAAAATTAAGTTAAGACTGTTAAGAATATGATTAATACTGAATAAACAGCCTATAAGGCTATTAAATAGCAGTCCCAAACTAGTTTTTGTTAATACAATTAAGTTGATTTGAGCCACCACAGTCATTTAAACATATACAAAATTACACAAAGTGAAAATATTTTTGGGTTATGGAAACAAGTTACCATGGTGAATATACAATACTATCATGAACTGTTAATGAAACGTGGAAACTGCTCCTGAATAGAATGAATATCATACCTTCATGCAAATCCTTCCCGGCTAACACACGCAGTACAGTTATGTGATTTGTTGGTACTGTACTTTTATTTCACATGTTGCATGCTCGTAGATTAAACACTTCTCTTATAGAAAACTACAGACCTATCTCTCTCCTTCCATTCATAGCAAAAACGCTTGAACGAGTTGTTTTCAATCAGATATCATTGTTTCTTTCACAAAACAACAAACAGGAGTAGCCATTCAAATGAGACTGCGCTTCTCTCAGTCACTGAAGCCCTACGAATTTCAAAAGCTGATTCCCAATCATCAGTCCTCATTCTGCTGGATCTATCTGCTGCTTTTGACACTGTCAATCATCAGATCCTCATCTCCACCCTCTCATCACTGGACATCACTGGGATTCCACTTCACTGGTTTGAATCCTATCTCACTGGTAGGTCTTTCGAGATGGCCTGGGGAGGGGAGGCATCCAAAGCACATCAACTGGTCACTGGGGTTCCTCAGGGGTCAGTTCTTGGACAACTCCTCTTCTCCATATACACTACATCACTGGGTCCCATCATACAAGCACATGGATTCTCCTATCATTGCTATGCTGATGACAAACAGCTGTATCTCTCATTTTGACCAGATGATCCAACGGTAGCTGCACGGATCTCAGGCTGCTTGGCAGACATCTCGGCATGGATGAAAGAACATCACCTACAGCTCAACCTGGCAAAGACGGAGCTTCTTGTCTTCCCTGCCACTCCAACTTTACAGCATGATTTCACCATCCGCTAGGTTCTTCTACAATTAAATCAAATCAAATCAAATCACTTTTATTGTCACATCACCACAGCACAAGTGCCTTGGTGAGTGAAATTCTTATGAGCGTGCTCCAGACAGTGCAGAAAAACAACAGACAATTTACCTATGGACAGACAGTGCAAAAAAAACAACAGACAATTTACATATGGACAGACAGTGCAAAAAAAAAACTGCAAACAATTTACATATGGACAGACAGTGCAAAAAAACAACAAACAATTTACATATGGACAGACAGTGCAAAAAACAGCAAACAGTTTACATATGGACAGACAGTGCAAAAAAACAGCAAACAATTTACATATGGACAGACAGTGCAAAAAAATACAACAAACAATTTACATATGGACAGACAGTGCAAAAAAACAGCAAACAATTTACATATGGACAGACAGTGCAAAAAAACTGCACTGGAGCATTTACAGTGCTCCAGACAGTGCAAAAAAAAAAAAAAAAAAAAAAAAAAAACTACTGCAATTTACATATGGACAGACAGTGCAAAAAAACAACAGCAATTTACATATGGACAGTACATATTTACAGACTGTACAGAAGACAATGTGCAAAATACACATACATATACTCAGTACGCTTAGTGTACTATAAAGACATACTCAATTTTCAACGACACATTATACACCGTATGGGCACATCTACATTATGTACAGTATCTATACATAATGTGGTCTATACATAGTAATAATGTGAGGTGCAACAGATTATAAATTAACAGCAGATTGGTTGAGCAGCAGATAGATGTGCAAAGGTGCAACAGATGTGCATCGTATGGTGTCCAGTGATAGCAGATAGGTTGTGATTAGTGCAGTGTGTGCGTGTAGTCCAGTTGAACGGTGTTAAAGTGCAGTGCATGGCATGTTGTGTGAGTGGGAGTGTGATGTAGGTGAGTTATTTGTGACTGTTCATTAGCCTGATAGCCTGGGGGAAAAAGCTGTCCCTCAGTCGGCTAGTGCGGGATCGGATGCTGCGGAAACGTCGCCCTGAGGGCAGCAGAGAGAGCAGTCTGTGGGACGGGTGGCTGGAGTCTTTGATAATCCTCCGGGCTTTCCTTGTACACCGCCTGGTGTAGATATCCTGGAGGGAGGGAAGCTCACCTCCAACAATGTGGCGGGCAGTTCGCACGACCCTTTGCAGAGCCCTGCGGTTGCCAGCGGTGCTGTTTCCATACCAGGCGGTGATACAGCCGGTCAGGATGCTCTCCACAGTGCAGGTGTAGAAGGACCTGAGGATTCTGGGGCTCGTTCCAAACTTCCTCAGCCGTCTCAGGAAGAAGAGACGCTGATGTGCCTTCTTCAGCACTGCATCTGTGTGAGCAGACCATGTGAGATCCTCGGTGATGTGAACGCCGAGGAACTTAAAGCTGCTCACCCGCTCCACAGGTGTCTTGTCGATGGTGATGGGTGTGTGTTCTCTGCTCTGTCTCCTGTAATCCACCACCAGCTCCTTGGTCTTGTCGATGTTGAGTGAGAGGTGGTTCTCCTGACACCATTTAGTCAGGGTACTCACCTCCTCTCTGTAGGCCGTCTCATCGTTGTCGGTGATCAGGCCTATCACCGTTGTGTCATCAGCAAATTTGACGATGACATTGGAGCTGTGTGTAGCTGTACAGTCGTGTGTGTACAGGGAGTACAGGAGTGGGCTGAGGACGCAGCCCTGCGGTGCACCAGTGTTGAGGATCAGGGGAGATGATGTGTTATTGCCCATTCTGACCACCTGACTTCTGCCTGTCAGGAAGTCTAGGATCCAGCTGCACAGAGATCTGTTCAGTCCTAGAGTCTGGAGCTTCGCAACCAGTGTGGCAGGCACTATAGTGTTAAATGCTGAACTATAATCCACGAACAGCATCCTCACATAGGTGTTCTTATTTTCCAGGTGGGAGAGAGCAGTGTGCAGGGTGAAGGCAATAGCATCGTCTGTGGAACGGTTACTGCGGTATGCAAATTGTAGTGGGTCCAGTGAAGCAGGCAGCACAGAGCAGATGTAGTCTCTGACAAGCTTCTCAAAACACTTGCTGAAGATGGGGGTCAGAGCAACGGGCCTCCAGTCATTCAAGCATGTGATTTTATTTTTCTTCGGTATGGGCACAATGATGGATTTTTTGAAGCATGAGGGAACCACAGACAGAGAGAGGGACAGATTGAAAATATCTGTAAAAACCCCGGCTAGCTGGAATGCGCATGCTTTGAGAACACGGCCTGGTATGCCATCAGGGCCCACGGCTTTACGGATGTTCACCCGTTTGAAGGATCGAGTTACATCCGCGACAGAAAGCGTGAGTGGACTGACCTCTTCTGCGGTAGCCGCGGCAGCGCTCTCTGTGTGGGCGGTGTTATCAGCCTCGAACCTCGAACCGAACTCGAACCGAACCGAACTTTCATTACCCCATCATGCTCAGTCAGAAATCTTGGTGTGATCTTTGATGAACAGCTCAACTTCAAAGACCACATTGCAAAGACTGCTCGATCTTGCAGGTTTATCAGAAAGAGCAGACCCTTTCTGACAAAGCATGCTGCACAACTTCTTGTCCAGGCCCTTGTCATTTCTAGACTGGACTACTGCAATGCTCTTCTAGCTGGACTTCCATCAAACACAATTAAACCTCTATAAATGATTCAGAATGCGGCGGCACGACTGGTCTTCAACGAGCCCAAAAGAGTCCATGTTATACCTCTCTTTGTCTCTTTGCACTGGCTCCTTACACTTCTTGACTTCATCCTAAAAAAATTAATAAAAAATGTAAATACTTATTTGAACAATGCCTGAGACTTGGTATTACGAGCACTTCCTCTGTCTGTTTACCTCTTTAAGATGAATCGCTTCATGTATTCCCCAATTGTAAGTCGTTTTGGATAAAAGCGTCTGCTAAATGACTAAATGTAAATGACTAAATGTAGTTTCTGCTTTAAGTGAAGTGATATACAGCACGGGGCCGCGATCCACATGCTATAGAAGAGTGCGCGCTACCAACAGTGTAATATCTGACAGGACAGGATAGTTCGTTTTTGGTGAGAGACTTTTTATTTCATAACAAGTTACGAAAATAACGATAGAATAATGACACTGACATTAAACCTGTCAACATTTCATCTTTACACTCTTTACTTAAACTGCATCTGACAGAAGTGTCAACCGCTTTCATGCACGTCATTAAAATAAAAGTCTCGCATCAAAGAAAACATTAAGAATTATGTTTTTTTGTAGATGATGTCGTTTCTTTGGCCGTAACACTCCGCAACCATTTTTTCATCAGTTGAGGAACACTGATACTCACCGATACAACACATCGCCATCTGCTGAAATAAAAGCGGTAACTTTCCTCCGCCTCATATAAGCAAGAACTAAAATAAAGCAACATATTAAATATCAATTCATATCGATTTTCTTGTATATTAAAAAATCGATTTTAAAATTGTAAATAAAAAATGTTTGATAGGTGAAACGATTGTTTGTCCCATCCCTAATGAATGCATGTATGCCTTTTTTATGTTTGTTGTTTGTTTGTTTGTTTGTTTGTTGTTGTTGTTGTTTGTTTGGTTTGTTTGTTTAAAATAAACTATCCCAATTACTTTGACTTAAGTGAAATAAACTATCACCATTTTGGTGAAAGAAAGAAGAAAGAAAGAAAGAAAGAAAGAAAAGAAAGAAGAAGAAAGAAAGAAAGAAAAGAAAGAAAAGAAAGAAAGGAAAGAAAAAGAAGAAAGAAAAAAAGATCAAAGAAAGAAAGGAATCAGAAAGAAAGATGAGAAAGAAAGAAGAAAGAAACAGAAAGAAGAAAGAAAGAAAGAAAGAAGAAAGACAAGAAGAAAGAAAGAAAGAAGAAGAAAAGACAGAAGAAGAAAGAAAGAAGAAAAAGATAATCAAATGGAAAATAATAAATTAAGGAAACAAATTATAAAAATATATTTCAAATATTAAATATACCAAAATATTATAACAATATTTTAAAATATGTTTAAAAAAATATATATTTTTGCTGTTTTCATTATAAAAAAAACTGTTGATTGTGATGTCACTTTTACTTTTTGGATAAATAGTCTGTGTAAATATTACTATAAGGATGTGACCTGTGGCCAAGTATGGTGACCCATACTCTGAATTGAATGCACACACACACACACACACACACACACACACACACACACACACACACAGCAGTGAGAAGTGAACACACACACATAAATGTCCAGAAATATTTTTCAACAGCAGTGAGCTATTTCTCGACATAAACCCCAGCTCTCATTATGCAGTGATTTGAAGACACAATCGTTTTTGCTGACTAATCCAAGAGCTCAGATGAACTGGTAAGATAATTCATTTTAAAACATTATTCCTTCATTTATCAGCTGCTGTCAGGTCTGGGGTTTTGTAGGTCAGTGTGTAAATGCTTGAATCAGCAACTGCATGTTAAATATGACTTGTTGGTCTAGCGGTAATGTTTTGGCTTTGATAATGAGGTCACCTGGGGTCTCATTCATCCGGCCCAGAATCGCAGCAGTACATCTCTAGCTCTTTCTGATTATAGAAGTGACGGGAACAAAACTGATCAGAGTAAAACAGGCTGGCATGTGGCGACACATTACACCTACTATTTGCAATGTAAATCGAATCCATGCACTTGTGAAAGGCTAATCGGTTACATTCAACCATCAATTGCATTTGATACTATTATAAACTTCTTGGTTTCACCTTCTGTACAAGCCAGAAGTGATTTATTCCAGCCACTTTACTGGCTAGCAAAGGTAGATTTAGTGGAGATGATGTGCTTTAATTCCTCTCATTCACTTGCCTTATTTTCTCTCCCCTCCCTCCCGTGGTCTCTACCTCCCTCATTTGTTAGAGCCAGGCCTGGAGCTTATTAATTTGCACAGGAGGGGACTGGCTAGAGCGCTAACAGTGTTTGCTGGAGGGCATGGTGGGTAGCAGGCTGAATAATTTGCGAGCTCAGATTAATAATCTCAGCCCCGGCGGGATTATGCGGCTCCCTCTCCGGTGACATTCCGGACCGGGCCTCCTTTATGCCTGGGTGGTCATATTTGAAGAGTGTCCTGGGGATCCGTTCTTATCCTCTTCTTCTTCTCCTGCCTGTGCAAGCATCTGAGGGATGTTGTGATCTGCATGGTAATTAGGTGTCTTTGTTGCACGGAGGCGGTGGGAAAGGTGTTTGTGTGTGCCAGGACCAGCAGTCCAAGGGACTCCAGACGTCTGGAGCAGGACTGGGATCCATTCAGAGCTCAGTTCAGTCACATGTATTCGGTGTTTATAAACTCCAGTTAGGTTTTTGAATTTCAATTGATACGAATTCTAGATGTAGAATAAAATGAAAATCAAATGCTGCTGTAAATTAGTGATAATACATTTCGTTTTCAACTACACATTACCCATGAACATAAACTCAACATATAAAGTATTTCTAATAATTATATTAATTGTTATTAGCTTATTGTTGTTAATGATTAACTACTACTACCACCACTACTAATAATAATATTAATGCTAATAATAATACAAATGTTATTACTAATAACCTCAGAATTAATTTTAATAATACACAGATTATTATTGTTATTATTATTAACTCAACATATAGGGTACTTAAAAACTACTTTATTAACAATAATATTAGGTACTAAACATATGTATACTCATCATTCTATTTAGTATTATTATGATTATTCTCTCAACATATAGAGCAATTAGGGTAAGAAAAAAATGCATTATGAATTGTATAAAATATAATACATATGTTTTTGAAATGCCACCTATAGAAATGTGTATAACATTTTTTAGACCATCTATCCCTATATACCAAATAATATTAAAAATAGTCAGAATTAAATTAATAATAATCATAATCATGAGGGTTTGAAATGACATCAATATTTGATTAACTATTTAATAAATGTCACGTGAGCAAATATTAGCATGGTTGTGATTTCTTGTTAAAATTCAGTATACCATCACAGATACAAATGTGTTTTTACAAAATTATGATTTAGTTATCATAAATAAAAAATTAAAGTTAATACTGTATTATAAACAAGATAATATACATTGTACAGATGTTTTACACTATATTTATTTAATTATGTTTAATTATGTTTAATGTTTAATTATGTTTCGGTGTGTTGGACCAGTTAAATTCCTCTTTTGTTTAACTATTGAATTCTTACATTCTGAATGTTCCCAAACCCTTGTCTGGAGAGTCTGCATTCGTTGTTCTAAATATATTTCTCATGGTCAGGATTCACTCTGCGGGGCAGTAGATTTATTTTCAGTAGCTCTTTTTCATAACATCCCCAAAGTATTGTTTTGTGTAATTGAACTGTGTCAGATTTAACAGCATTAAGTTCATCTTGATAGCAGCTCTTACGAGATGATTCATCAAATAGCATGCTATCGTTATCATCTCAGTGCGTGTAATACTATGATAGCATGTAATCTGCTAACCTACGGCAGCTCGGGCGCCCGTTCCAGCGTTATGGTGACGGGTCCCAAGGGTCACGGCGGAGAGCCCGGTCCCTGAGGCCGGCTGCGGTGCACACACTCCTTCCCCAGGTCTCGGAGCTGATGTTTAGCCTCATGGCTAGTGTCAGGCTAAGCACTGGTGGCAGGGGATTGTGCGACGCTCAGTGGGAGGATGACAAACTGTCAACACACGTTAACATCCTGACTGCCGCCGCATCGGCTACTTCCCAGCGCACGAGATTCAGTCAGGCCTGCTGAAGAGAGCAGCGGAGGCAGAGATGCACACACACACACACACACACACACACACACATGCGCGCACACACACACACACACACACACACACACACACACACACACACTCACATGCGCGCACACACACACAAACACGCTCTCAAAACGCCACAGTGAGTTCACACAAAAACCACAAAACAGCCCAGAGCAACATATCTGCAAGGTTATGGATGTGCTCTGAAAGCTTTCTTGAGCAAAGAAAAAAAATATCTGATGCCAGTGTACTAGGTTTTCTTGGATCAGAAATAGCTTTCATCTGAATATCAAGGCTGTTTTATTTATGTATTTATTTATTTATTTATTTTTTATTAGACGGCACTCTTATTGTACATAACCAAAGTTTATTTCATGTGTCTTACAGTTTTCTAAGACTAGCAGCACTACATTTTAAGTATTAAACTTTGGCATCTAACTTTTGTGCTACAGATGTGAATAAAACCTCAAATCCTGTGTTTTTGATAAAGTCATGGCTTTCTATTCCAGGGGTTTTCAAACTGGGCTTCAGGGACCACCAAAGTGCCTCAAGGGGGACTAAATTACATTTAGAAAGAAACAACAAAATACTTTCCTTTTTCTTTTTCCTTTTTTGATTGTCAAAGTTAACGTTAGGATTTGCTAGAACTTATAATATTAAATATGTTAAAGATAATATTTTAAACACATTTACTGTTTCGTTCTACTTTCTAATGCGCAAGATTAATCACAGTTATTATATTCTTTGGAGAGCAAAGATTAGCAGTAAGAAATTATGCCAAAACTGCATTTATTATTGTTAAAAATAAATACATAAATAGAATAATCTAAATGTTTATACATCTAACTTTTTGTTTTTAGTGGGTAGAAAAAGATACACTGTCAACAACAGAAACAAATTTTTTCTGGTAATATTTCAGTAATTTGCTTCATTTTAGCACAATGACAATATAAGATCCAATTATTAGATTTGACAAAGTGTCAAACTTAGCATTTTCAACATACGCTCAATACATTTAATTAGAATACTTAAACTCTATAGGCTACTACCAATCAAAGAAATTCAGTATCAACAAAATTAAATTTCACTGTTCAAAAGTTGCCGCTGAAGTATTTATTTATTTTATTCTCAAAAGTGGAAGAAATACATTTACACTGCTATTAAAATTTATTTAAAAAAGATGTTAATACCATTTTAAAAAATGTAATGTATAAATATGAGTAATTTATTAATTAATAATGTAATTATTTGTATTAATATATTTATAAATATACAATTTATAATATATTATATTATTACTAATTTTTAATTTATATGGGTCATTGAATCACCGACATGCAAACTCAATTCATTCAGAAGGTGGATTTCGTTAGTAACAAAACAGCATGACGATGCTCTGAGATGTGCTGTGGCTTTGTTTGTAACTATTTTCATTGTCAAAACAGGTCAAAAACAATATTGTGTTTAAAATGTAGCCCACAATATCACATTTTTGTTTACTAAACTGTTGTGAACACCCCCTAAAAAGGGCTTTTTAATGCCCCTGTTTGCATCACATAACCAGCTCTCTAAGTATAGACATAGTATGACATTGAAAAGTTGCTTGGTAGCTCACCTGGTATGCAGAGCAATACTGTTGCAATACTGTATGCTAAAAAATAAATAAATCAAAAGTTAAACAACTTTAGGGCTTCATAGCTATGCACCAGCAACTACTCACAACACTGTATCCTTCTAGCAGTGAGTTTTGTGCAAGCAAGCAGTACTTCGTTCTGTTAAGAAAATCTAAAAATCAAGTATCTGATAAGAGATTGGATGTTTAAGGAACTGTCCTTCTGTCACTCATATTCAGCAGAAGCGGATATGACGTGGTTTGCTGCTCTCTTGGCAGTTGCTCAACGGAAGACAAACTTGTGAAATGAGAGTGACATCCTTTTCCTGTTAGAGTTAAGAATTGGGTGAGAAGTGTGTTTACTTTGAATCGGTGGTGACTTACCAATCCACCTTGACTGAAATCACAAACGAGGTGTGAAAACAGGTTAGATGTGTGAAAACCAGCCCTCTGAATATACGATGCTGGAAACAGACACATGTCTTCCAGCCAGGCACTGATGAGTGGATGCGAATGTTGACAAATAAATAATAATAATAATAAAAATAGCCAATTAAGAACGTTGAGTCTAATAAACTGCCTGATAATGGAAATGATGTGAAAAGCATATTTGGCAAAGGCCATGAGAAATTGAAGCAAAGCTGAAGAATTGCTGGAACAAGCACATTACGGAGCCAGTCAGCACCAACATAGCCTCTGCATTTCTCTTTTCATTTTATTGAAGTAAAAAGGAATTTAAAAAGAAAAGAATAAAAAGCACTTAAATAAATGTAATAGCGGGGACATGTATTGGAGTTGACAGGACTGAATGCAGCAGGAAGCAGGGGCTTGCCTTTTAAGACATGCTGATTTTTTGCCACATTGCATGCTTCATTCATTGACATGATTCTCAAAGGATTTGCTCATGGAGATGTGGTTTTTCTTTGCAAGGCATCTGTTGCCGCGATGACTAAATGTTGTTACGGGTGCTTTTCCAGGTTTTTGAATTCAGTTTGACCTCTTCCATGTAAATGTATCTCATATTTGAATGTAGATGGACCTTCTCAAGGCTTCGATTATATTTATACAAGTGCATCTCAATAAATTAGAATGTCGTGGAAAAGTTCATTTATTTCAGTAATTCAACTCAAATTGTGAAACTCGTGTATTAAATAAATTAAATGCACACAAACTTAAGTAGTTTAAGCCTTTTATTCTTCTCAACAAATTAGAATACTTCCTAAAACCAATACAATTTTTTTTTAGTGAATTGTTGACCTTCTGGAAAGTATGTTAATTTACTGTATATGTACTCAATTCTTGGTAGGTGCTCCTTTTGCTTTAATTACTGCCTTAATTCGGCGTGGCATGTTGGTGATCAGTTTGTGGTACTGCTGAGGTTGAGGTGGACACCAGCAGATGACATTGCACCCCAAATCATCACATACTGTGGAAACTTAACACTGGACTTCAGGAAACTTGGGCTATGAGCTTCTCCACCCTTCCTCCAGACTCTAGGACCTTGGTTTCCAAATTAAATACAAAACTTGCTCTCATCTGAAAAGAGGACTTTGGACCACTGGGCAACAGTCCAGTTCTTCTTCTACTTAGCCCAAGTAAGACACCTCAGACGACAACTGTAGCCAAATCCCTTGACATGTCTGTGTGTGGTGGCTCTTGATGCCTTGACCCCAGCCTCAGTCCATTCCTTGTGATGTTCATCCACATTCTTGAATTGATTTTGCTTGACAATCCTCATAAGGCTGCGGTTCTCTCGGTTGGTTGTACATCTTTTTCTTCCACACTTTTTCCTTCCACTCAACTTTCTGTTAACGTGCTTGGATACAGCAGTCTGTGAACAGCCAGCTTCTTTGTCAATGAATGTTTGTGGCTTACCCTCCTTGTGAAGGGTGTCAATGATTGTCTTCTGGACAACTGTCAGATCAGCACTCTACCCCATGACTGTGTAGTCTAGTGAACCAAACTGAGAGACCATTTTGAAGGTGCAGGAAACCTTTGCAGGTGTTTTGAGTTGATTAGCTGATTGGCATGTCACCATATTCTAATTTGTTGAGAGATAGTGAATGTGTGGATTTGTGTTACATGTGAGCCAAAATAATCACAATTAAAAGAACCAAAGACTTAAACTACTTCAGTCTGTGTGCTTTTAATTTATTTAATACACAAGTTTCACAATTGAGTTGAATTACTAAAATAAATGAACTTTTCGATTTTTTTTCTAATTTATTGAGATGCACCTGTATTAGGGGTGGGCGATATGACCAAAATCTTATATCACGATATGACAAATTTTATATCACGATATAGTGATTTTTTTTTTCTTTTAAAAAGGTTTTTATTATAATAAAATATTTAATACCATATAATTTTCATAATCCTTGTCACCAATGTCAAAATCAAACTAATACAACCCTAAAGAGAGAGAGAAAAAAACTCAACCTCACTGAAGATAATAAACAGTCAGTGAAGAAATAAGGATAATAAACTAATTGCAATAGGACAAAAAACTACAATAAATAAGAAACACTACATACATTGTGTTAATTAATTAGTCTTCACTGTGTTAATTATAGCTATCTATCTATGATATATATATAATTAACACGTGTATTATGTATAGATTCTATTCATATTATAATAAATCATTATTATTGTTATTTTTTATTTATTTTCATTAAAGTTACAAAAGTGATTTAGTCAAGAGCAGTGAGAGATGTAGCTGTGTGTTATGATTAACATAAACGAATATTGGAACGCTTCCCCTTTAAGACCGAAGTCTATGGAATTATATTTGTGTCAATAAAAAATGAACGTCACAAATATAATTCCATAGAAAATATAATTCCATAGAAGTCCGGCTCTAATACACTGTTACATTGCGTTTTCTCTTTCTGCCGTTTACTCGCTCTTAAGACCTAAATCGCTGTGTTTGAGGATACTTGCAAAGACGGGGATTCTAGTGCATATAAGTGTGTTTATGTAATTGTTCAAAGTCGGCAAAAAAGAAAAGGCGCGCTCCTCTCACACAGAAAGAGACGGCACACGCATATAGGTTTGTTGTTTGAGTTTCAACGGCTTAAAATCGGTTGTTTTAAAACTGCAGTGCTTAAAAACACGTGACCATGCTGACGTTACAGATGTAGTCCATCATTTAGGAACGAGCTCCTGGTTGTGTCCTGGCTGGTCGTTCTCCCCTTCACGCCCCGTGGTGGGCGGCGTATAAAGATCACAGTCACTCAAATTATGAAAAGGTATTACCGGAAACAATGTATTTTGCGACACCACGATATAAACGATAGAAGATAATATGAAACGATATACTTTTAATTTTGTCCATCCGATATATATCGTCATATCGCACAGCCCTAACCTGTATGTATATACAGTATTATATACTGTATATACGTTTTTTTTTTTTACAACTACATGTTGGTTGCTCTTCGTTGGATGTACCACATGACTTTGATGTAAACAAAACTTTTTTTCAGTTATTAAGTAATGTAACTATTTATTTATTTTAAAGTCTGTCACACTACTGTACTTACAAATAATATTTTCTTTCCTAATTAATTTATTATTTGAATGAGGCTTTTTCTTCATTTTTAGTGCAAGGCAGCTGTTCAGGGCACACTGGCATTTACTACAAAAAATAAAATACAATAAACAAACAAAAACACTTCTAAAGATATGACAATGAACTTAATTCAGAAATTATAAGCATGCTCATCATAGATGATGTATATTTAAGTCACTGTATGAATACCAATTTTTATGTATTTTTTAATAAAATAAAAGATTAAAAGTCAGACAATCAAGAAAGAAAGAAAGCATCACCCGCACCCCCGTCCCACCTCAAATCCTCGGATGACTTATCAGTCGTCATGACCAAAATATACATCTCAACGTATTCAGCAGTGTCAGCCCTGCATCTGCGATGGTATATCGAAGAATTTCGATCTTTGTTCAATCATTCAAACGTTGCTGTTATTGAATGTCACACCTTGTATCTTGCTTTTTAAATACAGTGCATATAGCAGCACTGAATAGCAGATGTTAAGATGTCTACAAAAGGGAGATGCTGTTGAGAGACGTGTTGAATATTGAATGGGTTTCTCGAGGCTGTGTCTTCTAGCAGTAGGGGCCCTTGAAGAAACTTGAAAGAGATTGCGTTACATTATCCAAGTGTAGAACTGGTTTTGTCAACACATCTAGAGGCTACCCCCTCGTGGCCTAGCCTGTGTGAAGGTGCCTCCTTAACAACTACATTTTGGTCTGGTCACACTAAATCATGTATGATAGGACGGGTTGGAGCGAGGGCGAGAAGCCAGAGAGCGCGAACCGGCTTTCTTTTTCTCTCTCGCTGTCTGTCTTCTCAGCTCAAAGACTCCATTACACATGACAGATCAAAGACTCTGACAGGCTTTCAGAGACACACATCTCCATTTGCGTGGCAAACACAATTTTACCCCCTTCGTGTTTTATGTATTTTTTGCCTGATGCTCCCTTGCAGTCATTTTCTTTTGCTACGTTCACACAGCCGCAGAATACGGATGTCTGTCCGTTTTTTTAGAGCTAAATGTGGTTGTGTTCACAAACAGTTTAGTTATGAACAAGAGTCAAAACCAAATTCTCTGATGTCACTTAAAAAAATATGTTAATCGAGATTTAATAGATAAACTCAACTAGACTCAAAAACAGTTTTGTTTTGTCTTTTGTTCTGTGTTTTTGTTATGTGTTTTTGTTTTGTCTTGCCTTGTGTTTTTGCTTTGCCTTGTCTTGTTTTGTTTTTATGTGTGTGTGTGTGTGTGTGTGTGTGTGTGTCTTGTCTTGTCTTGTCTTATGCTGTCTTGTGTGTGTGTCTTGTCTTGTTTATTTGTTTGTTTGTTTGTTTTATTTTTGTTCTGTCTTGTCTTATGCTGTCTTGTGTTGTGTTTTTTGTGTAATTTGTCTTGTTTGTTTTGTTTTTGTTTTGTCTTGTGTTTTCTTTTTATGTGTGTTTTTGTTTTGTCTTTTGTTTGGTTTTGCATTTAAAGTTGTGGAAGTTGCCTTTTTAGATATTTAGAAAATAAAATTGGATTCCCTTTGTTTGTATGGATGTAAAAATTGGTAAATACAATGAATTTAATGATTCTACTTCTGATTCCAATGAATGATTCGGACTCCTTAACATGTGTGTGTGTGTACATGTACGTGTACATGTGCGTGTGCGTGTGTGTGTGTGTGTGTCACTGCTATTCTTTACATTGAGGACCAAATGTCCCCACAAGCATAGTAATACGAGTAAATTTTGACCTTGTGGGGACATTTTTTGGTTTGCATGAGGAAAACAGCTTATAAATCATATAAAATCAGCATGTGTTTGTTCATGTATTTATGTATTTGTACTTGTTTGAACTGGAACATTGACTGTGTGAAGATAGCCTTTGAGACGAGGGTGCTTTCAGAGCAAGGTTTGGTTCTCATGGTTGTTGTGGATTTAATATTCCATTATGCATGTCTCGGGAGCTCTTTTCCTGGCTGCCCTATGGTCTTTTGTATTTACATATTGGACACTGGCCATTGCATTTTCATTTGGCACATCTCCATTTGGCCTCTACCAATCTGCTCTATTCTGCATAGACATGTTCACCAAAAGTGATTTGTTTCTCAGATTTTTTTTCTGTCACGTCTTCTCGTATGACACTTCATCTCTCATCTCATCTGCCCAATCGTCCATATCGAGATATCGTATTTTCACATTGATGCGCATGCCACCACCCTCAGCTCTGTGTGCCTTTTCCATGTCATCCATCATCTGCCTTTCCTTGTTTATTCCTCAATCCACTGTCAGGCGTTTAGAAGGACTCGGCCTGTCTTTCAGCCTCTCTCAATTCACTTTTCAAATCTGCCTATTTACTCCCAGAGCCACTCTTCCACATCTTAAACGCTATTTGAGCTCGGCAGAGTGCTTCAGAGCAGTTCCCCACGTCAATACCAGGCTTCCCCCCCCCTCCCCCTTTAAGAAAAAGACTAATACATCTTATCTGTTGCTGATGCACAGACGCTCTCTGAACAGCTCTTTCTGAGAAAAAACGCGCTCCTGACCCAGTAATTGTCACCGTGCTATTCCCGCGGATCCTCCGATAATTCAAAGGAATAGGTTTGCTCTCTCACTGAAAAGATCCGCACTCGTGCAGAACAACGTGACTGACACCTCCTCCATTCTCCACAGCCGTGCCAAAAAAAGACATTTGCAGAAATTAGTGACACTTCCAGCGATCTCTGTATCTGCCAATTAAAAAGTTATTTTTTTCCTGTAGGAAGACAGAAAGACTTCATGCTAAATTTGTCCTGGAAGAAAAGACACACTGGAGTGATTAAAGCTGGCAACTCCGACTAAATCACTCGTTTTTTTCACACTTTTCTTTGTTCCGTATGCGTGACAATCGCTTTAAAAACATGGGTTTGAAAGAGAAGTAGCTGCATCCAATTTTCACATTTGAATGTATTCAGACAAAGCATCTTGTACTTTCATGCGCACATTTAATATGCATCCTTCTCAGTCTTGAGATGAAAAACTTTACAAATTAATTAAATTAGGTAATTAAGAATGTCATATTAAAAAATATGATTAAAAATCATGATACATATGAAAATTATGTTCATTACATTTTTCATATTATTAATTTCATAGCTTAATTAAATAGACTAAACTAACATTAACTAAATTAAAATGATCTAAACTTAAAATTTTAAGTCAAGCACAAACACATTTTTTAAGTTGGAAGAACTCATTATTACTTATTCCAGTGTTTAATTTTAAGTTGCTAACTAATATAAGCAGTCATGATTTACAGTATAATATAATATAATACAGATATTTTGTATATTATATATTTTATTATAGTTCAGTGTTTTTTATTGTAATATTTTCTTGATGTAAAACTATGTAAAATAAAAGTATGTAAAAATATATTTATGCAAACACCAACAGACAATACAAATGAAAATATTAAAAAAAAAAAATGTCAAATTGGAGGCACTGCTTTTTGGCTTTGCAATATTTGACTTTCCAATAATCTTAACCCAAGAAGCCATTTTGATTCACGATGGGATATTGCCAGTCGCACGGAAATCATTTGAAAACCCATTCAATCGCATTGTATCTGCAAGTACTGAGAGGTTCCCTGCTGAAACGTGGAAATAAGATCTCAGCTGGACGGTCCCTTTTTCCCGTCATTTCCCTGAGTATGGCTGGGATATGAGATGTTCGGGTGACTCTCTGTGTTTCTCTATGGACCTCTAAATATACACATTACATGATTATAAAAGCAATTTACCCTCCACCAAAGGCTCTCGCAAACGCTTTTAACGTCCAGCCTCCAATTCTCTTGCTCACGCACATTACATTTTACTGTAACTTTTGCAAGCTTTCCAATTTGCTCTATTTTGGAGGAATTTCTATAAGAGCGAGTGTAACGTTCAGCCATACTTTAACAAAAATGAGACTTTCTCTGGCATAAACAATTTAGAAGCGGGAAAGAGTCCTCCTTCATATCACTGACATTTTCTGTCAGTCCAGCGGCAATAAGAGTGAGCTTTGCATTCAGAGCGCAGCACAAAGCACCTCTTAGTGTCACGACTGGAATGGAAATGGGGTTCAGCACAGGTAACGGAGAAATGAACTCCCGTGTCAGAGGAATGGGCGCTCTACACCACACTCTTAATATCAGAGCGGAGCAGGACAATGGCAGAGCAACATCTGATTAGAGTGGCTGAGCTCCAACAGTCCGTTTCTATGGGAACAGGATATTATGTGCCGGCCCTAAGCAAACAAGAAGTTTATGTCTGAGAGCTGTGTTTACAATGGAGTGACTCTGCTGGCCAGGGCGGCGTCTTTAGGGATGTTGGGTGTCTGGTGTTTATTTCATTTTATTTTTTTAAAGGTTGTAAGAAGGTAGAGATAGAATCAGTTTGTTGGGAGTTTGTAGTAGTGTTGTGATGATACCAAAGCTTTAATAGCCAGTGCCAATACCAGTAAAATTCCAAACATATATATTTTTATTTAATTTTTTTAACTTTCATAAAGCATTCAAAATCTGTAAATGAATTGATGCTTTATAAAACAGTCATTACTTAATGTGTTTAATCTAAAACTACATTGTGTCTGATCATCAATTTATCATTAATGGGTGAATGAAAGTTTGTATGAAAGTTATAAGAACATATAATTGTTTTAATGGAATTTAATTACATGCTTTTGAATTTACGCATGATTGCTCAAAAACAGTCCACATTTATGAAACCTACATTATCAATTCCAGCAAAACAACATAAATATTACTCTAAAAACGTGTTAAATAAAATAAACGGTTTTGTGGTTGTTTGTTTGTTTGTTTGTTTTGTGCATAAACTTTCACTTTTTGTTAAAAAAAATCACAGTGCAATGTTTCATCAATATATTGAACAAATTCCCGTTTATCAACAACACAGAGATATGTGAAATATGGGGATAACAGCTAAATATATTTAGCAAAAGTTTTGTAACTCCTAATAGTACTCCATAAATACCCAGATCCAAAATGGCCCAAGCATTTTTTTTGTTTGTGGTTATATGTTTTAATGGTTATACAGTATATACATAAATGTGTATATATATATATATATATATAAACTTCAACATTTTCCTACTACTCAGTATTTCCGGTATACTAGAGAAAAGGCTATTATTACGTTTTTAAAGTGTAAATATTAATTTGGTATTGAAATAACTTTAATTTAGACAGCACTAGTTTATAGTGTAATAAGCCTATATATTTCTGATGCTAAAGCGTCACTGTTATCACTACTTCTATTGATCTCTAGTTAATAATCGTTTATAGAGTTGGTAGAGTTACGGTTTAGCCCAGGGTGCCCCTCTGAACATGACTGGGATGTTTCTGGGTTAGTTGGACACGTTGTGGCTCGGTGCTCACGTGTAGACTGAGTTTCTCCTCAGATCAGCTGATCTGTACAGTGTGAGTGCACCTCATGCGATGCCTGCAGTCGTTCACGTCACCATCCAGACAGACAGCCAGAGGGAAATAACGTCACCCTCAGTGTCCTCAAATATATTCTACACAGGACATGACCACAATAACTCTCTAAGGCTGCGTTTATTTCATCAAATATACAGAAAAAGTAATATAATGAAATATTATTACAATTTAAAATAATTGTTTCCCCTACTGAATATAAAGCTGAATTATCAGCATCATTACTCCAGTCTTCAGTGACACATGATCCTTCAGAAATCATTATAATATTCTGATTGAAGTTATTTTTGTTGCTCAGTTTTTAATAATGGTTCATATCATTATCAGTGTTAAAAACTTTCATTATCTTTGATAATCTTTTGTAACTTTTTACTCATCTTTAATTTACCTTTTGATTAATTGAATGCATCCTTGCTGAATATTTATTTCTACATCAAACTTTTGAATGGTAGTGTCGAGATTTTTAATGAGAAAGTTACATACTTATAGCTAGCTGCCCTATTAATAACACAAGTTTAATGTCACAGACATCTGAATAAACTCTTATAGCTCTTTCATTTGCATATACAGGAGGAACAGCGCTCATGCAATGCTGTGGCCAAGCGTTTGTGTGTGTGCGTGTGCGTGTGAGTGTGTGTGTGCATATGCGTGTGTGTGTGTGTGTGTGTGTGTGTGTGTGTTCATGATATTTCTGGCCAGTGTGAGAGAATGTAAAGTAGATGTTATTCAGATTATTGTCTGGACATGAATAGAACTAAATTTGGATGTGCTTAGAGCTTTATGTGTCCAATCTGTTCTCACATGTCTTCATGTCAAAAAAAAAAAATACATCTTCAAAGATGAACTAGTTAATTCTAGAGAAGATCTAACATCTATGATTTACTGTGTAATGAATTTGCAATTATAATCACTCGTTTGGTCTCTTATGTTGTGCCAATTACACTCTATTAGTCAACAGGGGCCTTGCTAGCCCTTAATTAGTATTCTCAGCTTCTGTCTGTTAAGTGTCGGTGAATCATTGTGGTTACATGCTTACTCGCTGACATTTCTATGCCTTATGATGCTCAGATGCAAGCTGGTGATTATCCAATTCCCAGCCTGCGTTTGAGAAGCGTTGGTGTGAGAACCGTGAGCCTCCATTATCCAAGAGCATCCTCTTCTGAGACACCCCATTATGATGTCATCTCGCAACTAATCAATCTCCAGAGGTGTGCTGTGGGACTTTCGTTTGAGAATTCAAGCTCTGGCAGGACGCATTTATCTCTGTTCCAAACCCCAATGAGCTGCTGCCTTCTAAGACACCTCGTTTAGGACAAACACCAGACTGAACCCGATCACTCCCATTATGCCAGCTCATTGAGCCCACATATATGATGCACTAATATACTAGCTATACAGTGCGTTGTGATTGACCAAATACCTCAAGCGTGAGACGTAAATGTTACGCCCCTCACCGTATTGTGATGCATGTCTCGGTGCAATGACAAAAAAACAATAAAACTCATTATAAACGAGAGGACATAATTACTTTTGTTGCATCCAGTCAGGACATAATTACTGATTATAATGACTTATACTGTCTTTTTAACATTACCATGTCTGCATTTGTGATCGGAGAAACGATAAACAACTAGCACTACGCTACACTGCTCAAAACTCGTGTTTGAATCGTAGTTGGCAAATTATTTAAATAAGAAAACGTACTAACTGTGAGTCAGAAGCGTCAGACTGTCCTTGCGATGTTATAATTGCCCCACTTTATAGAAACAGTCTTTGAGCAAGCCAGCATTGTAGGCTACTCTTACTCATATATATATGCACATGTGCAATGTATGTACATTTATTAAATAAATGTATTATTAAAAGCCCTGTTTAAATACAAATTTATAGTAAATACATTTATTATTTTATGTTATTTTATTAATATTTTATAACTAAACTAATGTATTTTATGAAATACATTATTTAAATACAAATGCATATACAATGAATGTATTATTTTATTTTATTTTATTAATATTTAATTAAACATAATACAAAATAATTAAATTTTTCATTAAATGCATTGTTTAAATACAAATATATATTAAAAACATGTATTATTTTAATTTATGTATTTGATTTAATTAAAAAAAACTTTTATGAAATACATTTAAATACAAATGTATATTAAATACATGTATTATTATATTTTTTATATAAATAAATTAGTTAAGTCAGCAATGCCGAGTTGTGTCAATTGTGTGCCAAGTCACCTAAGCACATGCAAATAATGCAATTTGTGTGGCATAAGGACTTGCTGTTCAGATCAGTTGCGTATGAGTTTCCATATTATTTACAAGCTGCCTTCGTTAGAGAGTATGAAGACAGCAAGGCAGTGTGCTAGGCTTTTCTGAAAGTTGTAGGTGACCTTTAATTATATGTTCTCACAAAAGTGAATAATTTACAATCATGTTTTTTGGTTTTTAGTCTTTTGTTACAGCTTTTCTTCTTTATCTCTCTCTCTTGCTTTCACACTTTCTTTGTAACCTTTTTAATGAGAGCTTTCTTATCCATTTCTCCACAGGTCAGCCTGCCCAACGACTCCAATTGTGTGGAGGAAATTCTGCGGGTGAGTTGGATCGACTCTCTTTCTCTCAGCACGCTAATTATGCCTGGTCACCTGCTCAGCGCCGTTTTACACACAATGGCACTTCACTGTCATGAGAATAAGGGTTCGTTTTTAAAGAGAAGCCCCATTACATTAGGACTGATGGCCCTATTGTTCCAGAATGTGTTCATACAGACTGAGAGCAGGGAAAAGAAACCCGTCATGTTTCACGTTCTTTTAAATGAAACCCTCTCAATGTTTATTGTCTTAATAGCTTTCAAAATCATGATATTTCATTTGTTTCCACCTGCATCTGATTGTTTTTTAACAGAATGTTTACGTTCTTGTAGTATACCATTTTTATAATTGGCCTAGAATGTCTTTATGATCTATAAATGTGTCATTCATGCAAGTTCTTCATACTCGAGTGCGTATTTTATACATTAAGAGATGACGTGTGTAATGAAGCATTCTGAAAACATCCTTTTTATACATTCTAAAATTCTAATGCAATCTTGTACATTTTTTTTATAAATAGCTGTACCCAGTTACTTAAATAATACAAATACATCATTCTCATTCATACTCATGACTTTAAAGAGTATAATACATTATAGAACATGTCTATCTATCTATCCATCCATCCCTTATATCCATCTATCTATCGGCTCATAATAAGATAGAATTTAGAAAGAAAACACCATAAATCCAAAACAAACACAAATCAAACAATGCAATTGGTGTTGATCTTTGTTTTTTAATGTTGTAATGCATTTCATTTTAATGTTGAATCTGTAAAGGTGTATTGTGAATACATTTATGGTGCATTTTATATACACGCCTCATAGCAAGCGTTACCCATTAAGCTCCTCAAAACGTCTCTTTGTTTGTGATGTTAAGATGTGCCACTGATATGAGTGTAAGTGTGGCGTAGTCAACTGACTCTGTTCGCACATCTTGTATTCTGTCAGTGAGGCCAGAGGCAGAACATGTTGCCAGGGCAACCCCGAGTACATCTGTCTGCTGAAGTGCATGGTGGGATTGCTCAGAGGAACCGCTGTAGTCCCTCACACTTGAACGGTGCTGATGTTGACTCGCATGTGACTCATGAATGAGGACGTGTTGTGCTTCAGTCTCTAAGGATTCAGTCCACATTCCGCCGTATTCATGAAGTGGGAAATTACACTGAAGAATCCTAGTGAGGTCATAATGAATAATTGCTAGCTAATAGGGAGAAATCAAAATAACATTTCAGATTTCTTCAGGGTTTTTTTTTCTGGTGAGAACTTTTGGTCACTTATTTTAAGGTCCAATTCTCGCTATTAACTAACAGTTAACGTTATAAGCACTAATAAACAGCCAATATGTTAATAATAAGCATGCTAATAAGCAACTAGTTAACATTTATATTTTTCCCTCCTTACGAAAGTGTTACCAAACTTTTGTAACCTAGTAAACTAAAGTTCATGTTCCTGTGGCTCAGTGGTGGAGCATTGCTTAGCAGTGCTAAAGGTTGTGGGTTCAATTCCCAGGAAACACGTACTGACAAAAAAATAATTATATTCTGAAGTCACTGTAAGTCACTTTGGATAAAAGCATCTGATAAATGCATAAATATGAATGTAAATGTACAAAAAAATCGTCCGACAGCATTGAATGGTTCTGATATAAAGCTATCTATACTTAGGAAACTTATTGCCCTGTTTGATTTCAGTTAATATTTGTAATATTAAATTTAGTTTAAAATAAATAACAAAAACTGAATAAAAAAATAGATAACTATTAAAAGTGACAAAAACACAGAAAATGATTACAAAAAAAATGATAACACTTTATTTTAGGGTCTCTTAACTGGTTGCTTATTAGCATGCATATTACTATAATGTTAGCCATTTATTAGTAGTAATTAAGTGCATATTGTTGCCTTATTCTACATCTCTAATCCAATACCTAAACTTATCAACTACCTTACTGACTATCATTAGGCAGCAAATTAGGAATTAATTGAGGCAAAAGTCGTAGTTAATAGTGAATAAGTGTTCCCTATTCTTAAGTGTTACCAAATTTTTTACTAAAACAAAAATAAAAATGGTGAGAAAATCAGAAACACTTTAGTATAGGGACCAACTCTCACTATTAACTAGTTGATTATTAACATGCCTGTTATTAACATATTGGCTGTTTATTAGTACTTATAAAGCACATTTTGTGCATGACCATATTCCACATCCCTAATCATACACAATACCTGAACTTAACAACCAATTATTAATAAGCAGAACATTTGGAGTTTATTAAGGCAAAAGTCGTAGTTAATGGTTCGTTAATTGCAAGAATCTGACCTTAAAATAGTTCAATTCAACATATTAATACAACTATAATAGTATCTAAGTGATTCTAAAACACTGTACAGTGTATTCATTGGAATTAGAAGTACAAATGTCACTTGACATAATGACTTCATGAGCTGCTTCAGTTTATACACTGTAAAAGAATACCTTGCCAGGTGACCTAAAATGTGTTTTATGCATTATGATCTAATTGAACTATTTTTATTTTAAAAAGGGAGGGGGGATTGATGCAACAGAATATTGCTGTCAACATCTAAATATTACTTGTCAAAGAGCTAGGAATGGGCCAGGATGGTCGTCTCGTCGATTAGGGAGGTTGAGAATTGATTTATTCAGGTTTTAGCTTTAATATTTTTTGGCAGCAGCACTTTAAAGGTTATGAATTCAGAGAGGAGGGTGGGATGTTATCATGCTGAGAGCGTGTGCTGCTTCAGTGTGCTGTAGACTGTCAGCACGGGAAACTCTCAGAGAAGTCACATCTCCAAATCCAGCTTCTTTAAAGCAGCACCCCTGCAGCCATCAAAGCACCACCTTTTTAACAAGCCCAACGCATTCAACAATACATTTCAAGACAGTTTGTATGAGACTTTAAATAACCTGCCGTGAGCAATGTTCCTCTTATTATGCATAACAAAAGTCTGTTTCTGTTTGAGCTGTGACAGATTTGGCAACAAAAGATTACAGGTATTTAGCCTATATATTTGTTGTTCAGTCTTGTGTTTTAAGACAACATACAAACTTTAAAACAGTTCAAATATAGTCCAGTTTTTAAGAATGCATATTAAGACCTCTACTCTTCTCTTTTTTTTAAATCCATCTAGAGATGATTTAAAAAATACGTCCTTTAGCTTATAAATACATAACTGTTCAAGTAGGATCAGTCAAGGTCAGTAAGGATTTATTTATATATTCATTCATTTGTTTTTTTGTTTGTTTTCCTAATGGTATATGTATATATATATATATATATATATATACAGAGCTGGGTAGTAACTGATTACATGTAATGTGGATTATGTAATCACATTCCACAAATGAAGTACTTGTAATTAGAGTAAGTTATATTTTAAAATACTCATAATCAGACTACAGTTACTTTTATGGGTTACATGATTACATATTATTCAGACAATAGCAATAAATTAGTCATAATTAATTTATTCTCCCTAATTTATCATTTTCATCTTTTAGATTTTCCTTTATAAAATAGCCTACCGATTATATACATATTATCTATGCATATAAAGTCCAGTTTTGTGGACATTCACACGAAGATCAGTCATTAGTCAGGTATTAGTTCAGCATTTGACGACTGGATTTACAAAAATCATTTCAGGTTTAAGAAAGGTTTCTACATTGCAGCAACTACTGATGAACACATTCATTTTTATTTGAATTTTTCCTCTGTAGGTTTTTTACCCATGTGTTATTAATTATAACTAATTAAAATGCACATATTCCCGTTATTTCTTAGTTACATGTAATGCAGACATTCTTAAAGCAGCGCTTTAAGTACGCCTGAGATTTAAAAATAAATATTCCAATAATTAAGTATCACATTTGCATTTTTCTTTGATGTTGATTAATGATCACATGGTATGCAAATAAATAAATATATTTAATCTTTTTAGTAAGGTTTTTTTTTAAACAAAGACTATAGAAATACAAAGATTGTTCACTCATATACTTATAATTGGGTGAAACAGTAACGTGCAATATGGAGGAATAGTGCCACCTTCTAAATGAAAGAATCATATAAACCTAGATAAACACGTTATGACTCCGCATGCACATTAGCTGCTCTAGCCTGAAAAATACGTTTTTAAATGCTATTTGAGCATAAGAAACAACATTCATGGGGAAATTAATTTCAGATTTTTGTTGCTGATTTGACATGTGTTATTGAATTGTGAGTTCAGCGAGCAGTTTTTGATATTTCAGGATTCCTCCATTCATTAAGATAGCTCTTGTACGAGCTGCCCGGAGGCATTCAAATATGGCCGCTGAGTGAAGAGACTTTGTGAGAGTTTGTTTTAAAATGATTCATTTTCATTACATTTTTTATGATTTAATTAATTGACAGCTTTTCATTAAACTCACAACACCTCTGCAGTTCCTTTACGAACCCTAGTTTAGGAAACCTTGTGTAATATAATGTGTAATGCACTTAATCTTATAAATTACATTGAATGGAACCAGTTTTCTTACTCTTTGCATTTGTTACATCATTGTGGTACAAGATAATGCTCTTTAAATCAACGTGATAAACGAGTTCAATCAAAAGTGTGCATCGGTTACAAGTTGGCATTTGTATCACGATGCATTGTTTCTAACACATCTGCATTGGTAAAAAATGATTTATTTATATATAATTATAGTGGATGCGATACACTTTTATTGTTTATAAAGTGACCAATATTTTATATATAGATTGATTTCTCCGCGTTCTCTCATCACTGCTGCGCGTGAATATGACGAATCACAACAACACTAAAGAGACCTGAGGAAAAACGGGGATTAAAGTCCAAACCCTGAGTTGAAATAACCTAACAAATCAATCGGACTAAAGCGGTTACATAAATGACAATGTAAGTTCACACAATCTAACTAATCTAACTAAGAGGATCCACAGCTGAGCAAGTGATGTAATGCTGAATATCTCCAAATCTCTTCAGATTACGTTTTTTTTTTGTGAACTATTCCTTTAAGCATAATTTAAACACTTTTTGAAGCCACCGTATCATTGCAAACAAAGATAAAGGACCATCAAATTCAAGGGTAAAGGAAAATACATACCTCATATTTAGTATGTAATACGAATGTAGCAGTTTACTAACATTTTTAAGTAGATAACAGGTTGTTGGAACACAATATTTCCCATCTAAACACAGATATGTGTGGGATGTATAGCTGAGCTGTCCGAGAAGCGTAAGAGTAAACAGTCTCTGATCCGGCCTGCTCGTGTTTGGATAACCTTGTTTGGCTCCAGGAGCAATGCTCCGTTGCTTTTAATAAATTTCATTTGCAACTCAAAGCTTCCACCGCCCTGCCTCGCCCCCACTGAAGCTCGGAGAAATGAATGGATTTTGTGTGCATTTTTCTGGAATGTAATAACACAGGTTTTCTTGGGAGAGAGTGTGTCGGAGATTTCACAGTATTCCTGCGTGTGATGTCATTAGGCAAGATGGTAGTTCACGTGAAAGAAAGTTGAATAAACACGCTCTCTTCTGAGGGATTATCTGTGATTGCTTGCCATCGTCATTTTCGGTGTCGCTTCTGATAATTGAACAAGATGTTTGCATATGTACTTCTGCTTTTAGAATACCTTCATCACTTTTCCCACCGGATGCATGTTGATAATTGATACAATGATGTGGCTTGTGTCATTTAATTTCATAAAGCTGCTCGTTGCTCTCTTCGCTTCTGCATCTCTGATTATGTTTAGCCTTGAATTTGAATCTTTACTCAGACGTTGCTGATTCATTTTGAACAACAAGCACACAATCTGTCAATCTCTCTATCTGTCCTTGTAATTTCCATAACTATTGTTGTGTTATTGCTGTAGGAGATGACCCACTCCTGGCCTCCACCTCTCACTGCCATCCACACACCAGGCAAAGCTGAACAAACCAAGTTTCCCATCCCTTCAAAGGTGGGCTGCTTCTCTTTCTCCCTCAGTGCCTTTGAACTAGTTACTAAATGGACTTAATCGACATTACAGCGCATTAGTCAATATTACTGAATTAATACAGAGTATCATGACATGAAATGCTATTGCTAGTTATAGGGCTTGCAAAGCAAGCAGTTGATATTCTTCAGAATGGGTCTGGCTTTGTTTAAAAACCTAGTCAGCTGTCTAGCCTCCTTTCTAATTAAACCTGATTCGAAACACTTTACATAGGCAGCATCTCCACACACATACAAATGGTGCTTCTCACAAGAGAAAGCTTTAGTGTAATTTTGTGTTAGCTAACAAAATCTATCGGTAACCCTTTAGGTATCTTAACTAGTCGCTTATTAGCATGTATATTACTAGAATATTAGCCATTTATTAGTAGTAATTATGCACATATTAATACCTCATTCTACATGACCTTATTCTACATCCCTAAATCCCACCAATACCTAAACTTAATAACTCCCTTACTAACTATTAATAACAGCAAATTAGGCATTTATTGAGGGAAAAGTTGTAGTTAATAGTGAATAAATGTTCCCTATTCTAAAGTGTTACCTAGCTATCAATAAAAAGACACAAGATACACAAAATATTCATGTACTAATTAGTTTGAAAAACTGTAATTAATACTTCTCACTATTGAATTAATTAGAGTATATATATATATATTAAAGTGCTCCTGTTTTGGGTTATGAAAGGTTCACATTTTGGTTTTGGGAGTGCCCAACAACAGGTTGACATGCATGCAAGGTCAAAAATACTTTCATTGTCTTATGAAATGCATTTATGTTTACCTTATTTGCTCAACGACTCCCAAACGATTCGCTCAACCATGCATTTTCCCCTCCTTTGCGTGACGCTAAACTGTGGTGATTGATCCAATTGGTCGATTTCATTTAAAGCAGCGTTTGTGAGATCAGTGCTGCTTTATGTACAGCCGTTACTGGGGGAAAAGCTATTTTTAACACTCCAATAGTGACACCTAGTGGCAAAGAATGAATTTGCATTTTCATTCAGACCAACGCGAAAATCGACTGAAATTTTCCCAGGTCTGCACATGCAACAATTGGGCAGGCAATATGCTAATATTTCATGTTGACGTCAACATGAAGCGGCTTGGGATTCGTTTTAAAAACGACACGTTTAATTGATCCAGAGTCGACTGTCTTTTGAGAGACAATGACTTTATACACGGTGCATTTTCAGATTTCAAACGTTTTCATTCACTTAGAGCTGTGTTATACACTGCATGAAAGGTATTTTTCAAAAATCCATAATTGGGGCACTTTAATAATTGACATTTCTGTTGTTATGTTCTCTGCCTTGAATGTATTATTTTCACAGTGCAGTGCATTCTGGGACTTAGGGGCTTTGCTAGTGTCATGCTCTGTTTTTAAGGTAAAGGAAGAGACAATTAAGCTCAAACCATTTATAAAGTCTTTTGAATACAATGATAACATTTAGCCGTAACACTTTATTTAAAGGTTTCCTCGTTACACATGTTACATGTACTTACAATTTTAATAAAAAACAAATTATGCATAAATACATCCAAGTAACCCTTAGCCAAACCCTAATCCTAACCAGATACCATAGTATTACTCAGTAATTAAATGTATAATTACACTGTAACAAGGACTACATAATGTATAGTTTGATGCTTTAGCTGTATCAATCATGTTTTGTTTTCCTCATTTAATACTCTAGCTTTAATAATGTATTAATTTTAAATGTTTTGTTCTCTATGCCCTCGCACACTCTTTATATTCTGGGGGATTCTAGTAAAAGTCTAAAAACCAAAGTTGTTCTTGATTTTTCTGAGCAGACTTTGGGCTCTTGTCATAAAGTCTGTTTATCAGTCTTCTCCGGATGTCATTTGACAGACATCCTGAGATAAGAAATGTCATTAGCATGATGTCAAAATGTATTTACCTCTCAGCTGCTTTGAGGCACCGCGTGACCCATGTTACTTCTGATAGTTATGTAACTCTGTGTAGCCAGTTATTTTGCTGTCTATTACGAAGCAGGTTAAACGGTTTAATCACATTTACAGTATGCTTCAAAAATAAGTTTTAGAACGAATGTTTTAAATTGAAATAACAAGCTTGTTAAAAACCATTGTTCTGGACGTTCCACTCAAGTTCCCATCAAATCCCATGATGCTCTTTTCTCTCTGCTGTGGTGTCCACTATTTGTCTCTTAATATGACAGGGTCTGAATCTCATGAGTTGGCTTGGATGACATGCTAATAATACGCTGACTCTATAAATCCATCTGTAATGGTGGCATCAGCGGGCGCAGACGTCTCTCCTCCGCACACGCTCGAGTGTGATATTTGTGCCTGCTCTAATTGTATTAGTGTAAAATCAATTAAAGCTATTAGCAGAACTATTTCCCATCTGTAGCTGATCTATGTGAGTTAATGCACAGAATGTAGCATTTTTGGCAGTCAGATGTTGTATTTATGTTGGATTATGTATTTTCTTGTAATGTTGACTTTCAATATATATTTTTGTATTATTGTTTTGCAGGATTCCCAGCATGTGACCTCAGGACACAATGGGAGTAAGGAATATTTTGCTTCTTCATGTCACATTTTAGCTCATGCCAAATTCAACATCAAGCAGTACTAATAAAAAGCAATACAATTCTGATTTCCAATCAAAGAATATCATGGAATGCTGTATTATTGACACTTTGTATTCTGTGCCAGATTGCTGGTATTTGGATATGTGTGCTGTCAAACCTGTTCTCTAATATTTCCATGAAATTATTTTCACAGAACGCTGCAATGTTTCCAATAACAAGCCTGCAACCAAGTCGATACCACAGAAGTCGTGAGTATTCATTTGATTAATTATTTGAGGGAGTACCCCTGGGTGGAAAAAGAGAGAGAGAGAGAGAGAGAGAGTGTGAGAGTGTTCATAGCCGTTGCTTTGTTCCGTGTAAAACATGTGTAAAAAAAAGGCAGTCTTCACCAACAAACATTACAATCCACTTTAAAGTGGTCCTCCACTTTAACCCTTTCCTAGACTTCCTCTGACATAATTAACAACACTTTATTCAGTGTCTACGATATGGTGTTGACTGAAGGACACAAGTTATATACTACTTAACAGAGTGTGTCACATTTTCATCATATTTTTATGCATTTTTGTTGTGCAATATAATTTCTCCATGGTATTTTGTTCAGGCGTCTTGAGAGGAACATTATACATTGCATGATTTATGTTCACAGAAAAACTTATGGTAAGTAAAACTGTAATGCTTAAAGGAACTTTGATTATCAAACAAAGAGTTTGGAGATTAATCAAATAATTAATGAATGAATAATGAATACTTATTTTTACATAAAATGAACCAACATTGCTAATACAGTGATTATTATAATGTTGTTGTGGAATTTTTTTTTCAGAGTTTTCAGCTCTGCAGAAATATTAGGTATTTTGTCTGGTTTCCAGAAATATCCTAAAAACTAAATTCAATTACTTGAGAAGGAAAATTCCATCATAACTTATCCAAATACGTTTATGTTGCTTTGTTAATTACCATAACTCTAACAAATATTACCTGTTTATTTAGGAGTTTACTGAGGTTTATAATTTAAGCAAAACATATAATACACATTAAATAAAAAAAATATGTTTTCTTTGTTCCACATTTTTCCTTTGTGTTAGTCGATATTTATAACATTGACTCCTTGACACTAGATTTCCTATTGTAATCCCACTCTTTTCTCTGACATTTCTTCTAATATAATATTTAGCATTTAGAAACATATAACAGCCTGATGCAAAAACGTGTGCTTTCTCTTTTTACGTCTACTTTGTTGATAGCAGAACTAAGAAGAAGTGTATGGGAACCTGTTAGCTATGATTTTTAAATATATTTCATATAGTTTTATTTGTTTCTTATTAGCGGCCAGATTTAGGATAGTTAATGGGAATATTTTCTATGAAAAGCGAAAAGTATTGAACTTTGTTAGAACCTCTTCAACGGCATGTTTCTAAACAGCTAGGACAAAGTCAAACAAATGAAAGTATGGCAGAGAGTGTGTGTGTCAGTTTGCAGAGGCAGCGATGGGGTGATACTGCAAACAATAGCTGGAGGAATGCTGCATTGTTTACTCGTGGAAGCCACTTAAAGGCTGCAGTTATCTGCGGATCTGGCCTCAGTCTCTGATATGTCATTTTCTCTTCATTCTTGAGACCCAGAGCAAGCCTTGAGCACCGCTCTTTGTGTTTACTGCATGCCGTTCACATTGCCCACTGTCTTGTTACACTGCTCCATTATTCCTTTGCTGCAGCTCAGAATAACTCTGCCTGTATTCCTCTCAATTATGTGCCAGATATTTGAAAGATCTTAAATGATTTAACCAGTCCAAATGTTTAGGGATGCAGCCCTCAGGGTAAGAACATTTATGTCAATACTGGCTTTGTCCTTGAGAGCTGAGTGCATGAACTTAGGCTGAATGTTTGAATTGTAGTGAAGGCAGAAATGAATATCAGGAAATATCGTGCTGACAGAAATGTTATATGATATTGCACAGTCTTTGCATTGCTGAATTTCAAAGGGGGATGATGAATGCGAGAACTGGTCTGTTGCCTGTGTGCCATAGGTCTAAACACGAAATGCAACACAATCACGAATGAGAATTTTTTTCAGTCGTCAAAAAAAATTTATTGACAGTACTTAAACCTAAAAATGATTAGTTGAGTCGTTCACTCACCCCTATATCTTTCCAAATCCGTATGAGTTTATTTATTCTGCTGAACACAGAAGTAGATATTTTGAAGAGTGTGGGTAACTAAATAGTTGCTGGTCCCTATTGACATCCATAATATTTCATAATATTGAGGTCTATGGGGACCAGCAACTGTTTGGTTACCAACATTCTACGTTACAAAATGGGAACCAGCAACTGTTGACTTCCATAGAATGTTGGAAACCAAAAAGTTGTTGGTCCCCATTGACTATTTCATACTACTGTATACGGGTCAATGGGGACCAGCATCTGTTGTTGGTCCATATTGACTTTATTAGTATTTCAGGTCAATGGGGACAATCAACTTTTTGGTTACCAACATTCGATGGAACAAAATTGGGTTTATCAATTGTTCATATCCATAGAGTGTTGGTAACTAAACAGTTGCTGGTCCCTATTGACTTCCATAATATTTCAAAGTATTATAATCACATTTTATGGAAGAAAATTGGGACCAACAACTGTTGACTTCTATAGAATATATGTAACCAAAGGGTTACTGGTCCCCATTGACATTTATAGTATGTCATAGTATGGGGGTCAATGGGGACCAGCAACTGTTTGGTTACTCAACATTTTATTTTATTTTATGAACATTTTATTTGACATTCATAGAATGTTCGTAACTAAACAGTTGCTGGTCCCCATTGACATCCATGGTATTTCATACTATAGAGGTCAGTGGGGACCATTGGGGACCAGCAAGTGTTTTTGGTCCATATTGACTTCCATAGTATTTTATAGTATGGAGGTCAATGGGCAAAGCAACTGTTGACTTCCACAAAATGTTGTTAACCAAACTGTTGCTGGTTCCTATTGACTTCCATAGATTTGCATACTACAGAGGTCAATAAGGATTTTAAACTGTTCGGTTACTAACATTCTTCAAAATAGCTTATTTTGTGTTCAGCAGAAGAAAGAAACTGCCCCTTTAAATTACAACCACTTATGGATCCACAAGTGAGTTTTATAATATTGTTGAATTGCTTCTAGATTGTGACATTATGTAACACTTTTCAGTAAGTGTTGTTAGCTCTTCAAGTCCCTTAACCTCGGGCAGTAATGTTTCTCACTCTACCACACAGATACCTCAAGACTAACTTGGAGGATTCAGATATGCCATCTTATAAACCTTTAGCACTTGAATTTCTCCCACTTGAGCCACAATCATCCATTAGGTGGATAGTACAGAGGCTTTCATTTGAAGTTTACCGTGGTGAGGAGTCGTAAAACGGCACTTTTCCTCAGCAGATCGGCCATTTTGTAACCTCCTTGCGAGTGTCGGTGATCAGTGGTGTAATTTACTCGGAGCCTGATATTAGTCACACTCAACTGGCGCTTTTCCCACCGTCTGTGCGAGCACACCAGAGGATATGGGCTAGTGTCAAAAACAGACAGGGCCGCAAGCCAAGGATAGCCTCTACTGGTAGATAAGAAATTCTCAGGGATGTCGCTCTGCTCTCACGCTCTGCTTGAGGATATTATTATGGTGTTATGTTCTACTATGGAATATTGGATTAATGTCAATTTATGTGTTTTATTTTGACCAGCATCTTCCTTTAAGGCAAACACACTACAGGCAAAGCCAATGTTTTTTATGCACTTGTCAATTTTGAGATTTTTAGCTATTTTTCTTTCATAACGACTTATTTTAGACTAGTCGAAGGAAAATACACATTTAAGTGTTTATCTTATTACACTTTATGTATTTGCTCTTTAGATTTAAATTACAATACATATCTTTAAAGGAATATACTTATATATAGCTATAACATTCACTCGATATACTACACACACACACACACACACACACACACACACCAACAAGAATATCCGTAACCAAACTTATGCTGGTAGCCATTTACTACCATAGTATTTTTTGTCCATACTATGGAAGTCAATGACTTCCGTCAACTGTTCAGTTACCAACATTCTTAAAAATATCTTCTTTTGTGCTCAACAGAAACTAACACGGCTTTGGAACAAGTGGTCACTCTCTGATAACAAAATGTTTGTTTTGGGGTGAATTGTCTCTTTAATACCAGAGACGGTGCAGTGAGACATGTTATATCTGTATTTAGAGAGAGTTTTCATTCAGCTGATTGTCATACAGTACACAAAGCCTGTCTGATTACTCCTTCATTAAATAGGCACATTATACAGCATTCATCTCACATGAAGTCAACTCAGGGAGTCATCAAACTGTAATTGATTAGGCTTAATTAGTCATCAGAAGGAAGGGCAGAGGAGAGCGGTAAGTGCTCTCTTCATGATGGAAATGGTAGCGGATGGTCTTCAGCTTTTGTTTCTAATGATGCCAAGATGCTCTGAACTGCTGCAGCCTTAAAGTCAGAGGTTGATCAGACAGCCTTTGCCAGCATCCAGATCTATATTAAGACTAAGAGCACTGTGGCAAACATTCTTAGACAAGGAAGAGGATTAACTCGTTTTAAACCATTCCATTGGAGAGAAAATTACAAGATATCATTAATGTACCACCCTTCAAAAGTTTGTGGTCAGTAACTGTTTTATTGAGCAAGATACATTACCAACTGACCAAAAGTGGTAACAAGGGCAATACAATAACTCAAGTGGCAATAAGATTTACAATAAATGCTGCTCTTTTGAACTTTATATTCATCAATGAATCCTGATACAAAAATGTATCATGAACTCCATAACAAATATGAACAGCACAAATGTTTCCATTATTGATAATAATAAGAACTGTTTCTTGAGCTGTAAATCAGCAAATTAAATGAATATATAAATATGATGATTTCTGAAGGATCATGATACACTGAAGACTGGAGTAATACAGAAATTACAGGAATAAATTCTATGTTATAATATATTCAAATAGAAAACAATTTGTTTAAATTGTACTAATAATTCACAATATTGCTGTTTTGTATTTTTTTATCAAATAGATCCAGTATAAGAAGATTAAAAACATACAAAAAAATCGACCTCACAGATTTGAACAGCAGTGTATATACTAGACATCGACCGATATATCGGTGTACCGATATTTTTCCCGATATTTAAGCATTTTACCATTATCGGATATCGGTTTTGAAAAAAAAAATATATATATATGTGTATATATATATATATATATATATTATTTTATTTATTTATTTATTTTTGTATTTTTTGTATTTGTCACATACACAATTATACAGAGTATAACCAGCAGTGAAATGTGTTCCCTTTCAGTCGGTCACTCCGAGTCACGTCGGATGACCGACGAATTGGGATCTCGCCAGAGAGACCTATCCACTTCGAGTGTAACTAAACGAGCCAATGGACATTGGCATGAGATCATTGCATCCAGCTGCCGCTGATCACAGCGTGAGTATAAGAGGCAGCCGGTGCACCGCATTAATCATCCTTTCGCTTCGGAGCCGAGCGGTGGTGTATCACTACTGCTCTCCTACCCTGCGAGTGAAGAGACTAGCGAGCGAGGGCGGGCGTTACAGCACAGCAGCGGTGGTCGCGGTCGCACGGGAGGAAAGAGAAACGGTTCCCGTGAAGACAGTCACACTAGGTGTGTGCGGTGGCCAGCTCCCCCTGCTCCCCTGGCTCAGCACTGAAAGAGCATATTTCTCTGAAAGAGTACACGGGTGATCACGTCTTTTTAAAGATGTCTTATCACCCGTGCGTTTCTGGGTGCGGTCGATCTCTGGCACCTCAGGACGGTCACGATCGCTGCCTCACGTGTCTGGGCATTCAGCACGCTGAGGAAGCTTTCGTGGATGGTTCATGTTCTTCTTGTGGGGACATGACCATCTCGGAGTTGCGCAATAGACTCCGTTGTGTCAAACATGGCGGGGTCCCTCTGCCTCTGCCACGATCTGGCGTTCGCCCTGGCACACGGGGCGGCACAGCATCCGGTGGAGTCAGAGGTGATTTGAGGATTACGGTGAGGGCTTCCCCAAGTGGAGTTCCTCACCCCTCAAGCACTCCGCAGCCGGCGGGGGTACAGTTGGTTCGGACTGGGGCCTCTACAGAGTGGGGTACCCCACCCGTTTCCTTCGGTGCTCCCCCTGATGACCGGATGTCGATCGCTGCATCGGAGGGCGAGCCCTCTCTCTCCGGGGATGACGACTCGGCTGCGTTGCCCCCTTCGGGTGTGGTGGCATTGTCCGAGCCAGACCCAGAGATGACGGCTATGCTTTCCCGGGCCGCCGAGAACGTCGGGCTCGTGTGGAATCCTCCACCGCGTCCCGACCCTTCTAGGTTGGACGAGTGGTTTCTCGGGGGGGGGTCGTGCTGGTTTTCAGCGCCCCCCTCCGGTGCCATTCTTTCCGGAAGTGCATGAGGAGCTTACAAGATCATGGAAGGCACCTTTTACTGCCCGAACTAAATCTTGTGGCTCCTCCCCCCTCACCACCCTCGATGGTGGAGCCGCTTTGGGGTACACGGGCATCTCTGCGGGGTGAACCGTGTCTCCCCTCACGGGCCTGTAAGTATTCGTCAGGCCTCACTGGCGGTGCTTATAGAGCCTGTGGGGAGGCGGCTTCTGCCCTACACGCCATGGCGTTACTGCAGGTCCATCAGGCCAAAGCACTGAGAAACCTGCACGAGGGTGGGCACGACCTGGCGGTTCTACATGAGCTGCGTGCTGCGACGGACCTCGCGCTCCGAGCGATGAAGGTGACCGCACAGTCTCTGGGTCGTGCGATGTCCACGCTTGTGGTCCAGGAGCGCCATCTCTGGCTGTGTCTCACTGACATGAAGGAGCAGGAGAAGGTACAGTTCCTGAATGCTCCCGTGTCACAGACCGGCCTCTTCGGCGACGCTGTCGAGAGCTGTGCCCAGCAGTTTTCGGCAGCACAGAAGCAGACTGAGGCGATCAAACACATCATGCGCCGGAGGAAACCCGCTGCTGCTTCCACTCCGGCTGCAGCCCCTCAGCCTGCTCGTTGCCGTGGGCGCCCCCCTCTGGCCGCCCCCGCTCCCACGCCGCGGCAGCAGCCTTCCACCGTGCGGCGTCGTGGAGCCGGTCACAGGCAGGACGCCCAGCCCGTCCAGGCCCCCGCCAAACCTGGCGGCAAGCGCAAGTGCAAGAGGCCCTGAGACGGGCAACCCAGAGATGGAGGGAACTGCTCGTTGGGAGATGGTGACCGCACCACTCCCTCCCCCGGAGGAGGGCCGGGTGGAGAATCTTTTGTTTCGTTTTGTTTGTGTTCCGCCGCTGGCCCAGCAGCCAGCGGTACCCAAAACTTCAATAAAAGAGCAGTTTCCTCAGTCTCTGGGTCTCAAGAGGAGGAGAGTGGTGTACCGTGCATCACGGGATCACTTCCCTCCTCCTCTCTCGCCAGGCAGTGGGGGGTTGCCCAAGAGCACCCCTCCTGCCCAGTTGTGGAACCGGGTAAGGGCAGTAGCACTCAAGCCCCCGCTACAAGTCGTCACACGCAAGCCGGGCTCCTGTGTTTCCCCCCACACGAGGAGGAATCAGGTGAGTGTTACACTACACACCCAGACCCCGCCCCCTGCCATCACAGGCCAGGCCGTCACAGGCCCCGGGCCGGGTCCCTGTGTTCCACATCGCTGCCCCACCACGGGTACGTCGGTGACTCCATTGGTGCCGCTGGCACGGTCTCTCAGAGCCTGGCTAGCGCTCCCCAGTCCGTCTCGGTGGCTCCTACGGACCATCAGACTCGGCTATGCGATTCAGTTCGCCCGGCGTCCCCCCAAGTTCAGGGGCATCCGGTTCACTTCAGTCAAACCCGCCGATGCTCCTGTCTTGCGTGCGGAAATCGCAGTCCTACTGGCGAAGGACGCGATAGAGCCGGTCCCTCCAGCCGATATGAGGTCGGGGTTGTTCAGCCCCTACTTCATTGTGCCCAAGAAAGGTGGTGGGTTACGACCGATCTTGGATCTGCGAGTTTTGAACCGTGCACTTCACAAGCTACCGTTCAAGATGTTGACGCAGAAACGCATTTTTGGATGCGTCCGTCCCCTAGATTGGTTTGCAGCGATCGACCTGAAGGACGCGTACTTTCATGTCTCGATCCTCCCGCGACACAGGCCATTCCTGCGTTTCGCGTTCGAGGGACAGGCGTATCAGTACAAGGTCCTGCCCTTCGGGCTGTCCCTGTCGCCTCGCGTCTTCACCAAAGTCGTGGAGGCGGCCCTTGTCCCCCTGAGAGAACAAGGTGTGCGCATTCTCAACTACCTCGACGACTGGCTTATACTCGCACAGTCTCGCAGGCAGTTGTCTGCACACAGGGACCTGGTGCTCAAGCACCTCAGCCTGCTGGGCCTTCGGGTCAACTGGGAAAAGAGCAAACTCGTGCCAACGCAGAGGATCTCTTTTCTCGGCATGGAGTTCGATTCGGTCAACCAAACAGCACGCCTCACCCAGGAACGTGCTCAGTCAGTGCTGAACTGCTTCAAGACCTTATCAGGCAGGACGGCGGTTCCACTGAAACTCTTTCAGAGGCTCCTGGGGCATATGGCTGTAGCCGCGGTGACAGTTCCGCTCGGTCTGCTCCATATGAGACCGCTTCAGCACTGGCTCTATGGCCGAATCCCGAGGTGGGCGTGGAAACGCGGCACTTACCGGGTTCAGATTACACCGGCCTGCCGCAAGACCTTCAGGCCGTGGTCAGATCCCTCGTTCCTTCGGGCAGGATTGCCCCTGGAGCAGGTATCCAGGCATGCTGTGGTATTCACAGATGCCTCATCCACAGGCTGGGGAGCCACGTACAACGGGCACGCAGTATCAGGGGTTTGGACGGGTCCCCAACTGCATTGGCATATCAATTGCCTCGAGTTGCTAGCAGTACGCCTTGCCCTGAGCCGTCTCAGAGGGCGCCTTCAGCGCAAGGACGTTCTGGTCCGTCCGGACAACACTGCGACCGTTGCGTATATCAACCGGCAAGGCGGTTTGCGCTCCCGTCGCATGTCGCAACTCGCCCGCCACCTCCTCCTTTGGAGTCAGAAGCATCTGAGGTCCCTTCGTGCCATCCACATCCCAGGAGTGTTCAATCGGGCAGCCGACGAGCTGTCCCGAGCAGCACTTCCAGGCGAGTGGAGACTCCATCCCCAGGCGGTTCAGCTGATTTGGGGACGGTTCGGAGCTGCCCAGGTCGACCTGTTTGCATCTCCAGAAACCACCCACTGCCAAGAGTTCTACTCCCTAACCGAGGCAACGCTCGGCACGGATGCACTGGCACACAGCTGGCCCCGGGGCCTGCGCAAATATGCGTTCCCCCCAGTGAGCCTACTAGCACAGGACACTGTGCAAGATCAGGGAGGACGAGGAGCAGGTCTTGTTAGTGGCTCCATATTGGCCCAACAGGACCTGGTTCCCGGAACTCATGCTCCTCGCGACAGCCCCTCCCTGGCCAATTCCTCTGAGGAAGGATTTGCTTTCTCAGAGACGGGGCACCCTATGGCACCCGCGCCCGGACCTGTGGAAACTCCACGTATGGTCCCTGGATGGGACGCGGAGGTTCTAGCTGACCTACCCCAGGAGGTAGCACTCACTATCACTTCAGCACGGCACCGTCCACGAGACGGGCCTATACTCTGAAGTGGAACCTGTTCGTCGAATGGTGTTCCTCCCACCAGGAGGACCCCCGGAGATGCTCGATCAGAGCTGTGCTTTCCTTCTTACAGCAAGGGTTGGAGCGTAGGCTGTCCCCTTCCACCCTTAAGGTTTATGTGGCCGCTATTTCTGCTTACCACGACCCCGTAGAGGGGAAGTCGGTGGGGAAGCACAATCTGGTTGTCAGGTTTCTTAGAGGGGCCAGGAGGTTGAACCCTCCTAGGCCCCCCTCTCTACCCTCTTGGGATTTGGCTTTGGTGTTAAGAGCCCTAATAACTGCCCCCTTTGAGCCTTTGCAGTCAGTCGAATTGAAGTTTCTATCTATGAAAACCCTACTCCTGACTGCATTGGCCTCGATCAAGAGGGTGGGGGACCTGCAGGCATTTTCGGTCGACGATTCGTGCCTTCAGTTTGGGCCGGCTGACTCCAGTGCAACACTGAGGCCCCGGCCCGGCTATGTGCCCAAGGTTCCTACCACTCCCTTCAGGGACCAGGTAGTGAATCTGCAAGCGCTGCCCCCGGAGGAGGCAGACCCAGCCCTAGCTTTGCTCTGTCCGGTACGCGCACTGCGACAGTACACGGATAGAACTCAGAGCTTTAGGACCTCAGAGCAGCTCTTTGTCTGCTACGGTGGACAGCAGAAGGGGAAGGCTGTTTCCAAGCAGAGGATGGCCCACTGGATAGTGGATGCTATCACCTTGGCCTATGAAGCACAAGGTGTGCCCTGCCCGCTCAGGTTTGCGTGCTCACTCCACTAGGGGTGTTGCATCGTCCTGGGCGCTGGCTCGTGGCGCCTCGCTAGCAGACATCTGTAGAGCTGCGGGTTGGGCGACTCCCAACACGTTCGCTAGGTTCTATAGCCTGCGTGTCGAACCGGTTTCCTCCTGTGTTCTCACCTCAAACGGGTAGTGGCACTGAGAGGCCCTGTTCAGAGTCGGCTTGCGGCGTCCCTAAACGCCCTTATTCTCCAGAGAGTTCCCTAACCGGGCAAACCCTGTCGAGTCCTCCAGCACTCCGGTGCCCAGACGTGGCGGAACGTACGGTGCCAGGCCTTTCAGCCAATGAATTCTTGAAATCTGGTGTGAGGCTAGTGCCCATATGAGTGACCCTGTTGGGATCCCATATGTGTTTACACGGTATGCTTATTAGAACCGTGTTCCCCAGGTAGACCATGTTCTGCCGTCTCTAATGATGCAGCCTGAGCCATCACAGAGACTTCCATGTGCATTGGGCCCTACGGGGTTACTTCACGTGAGTAATGTCACTTAACCCCCTCTGGGAGGAGGTGACTCCGCAGTGTGCCTCTTCCAAGTGGAAGGGCACACTTTCCCAGTGTTATTCAAGTCCTACTGTTTGGGTTGCTCTAGGGACAGCAGTAGTCGACCTTCTCTGTGTAGCCCGGTCCTATCGTCTGCCTTATAGGAAGGATCAGGAGGTCTACACAGGGGCGCTGGAAGGGGCAGCTCCTGTGGCGCTTTGGTAGGGATCCCAATTCGTCGGTCATCCGACGTGACTCGGAGTGACCGACTGAAAGGGAACGTCTCGGTTACGTATGTAACCCTCGTTCCCTGAAGGAGGGAACGGAGACGTCACGTCCCATCGCCACAGTTGCTGTACCACCGCTGGGCGGCCGGGTCTCCGGCTCGGCTCCTCAGCGAAAACATGATTAATGCGGTGCACCGGCTGCCTCTTATACTCACGCTGTGATCAGCGGCAGCTGGATGCAATGATCGCATGCCAATGTCCATTGGCTCGTTTAGTTACACTCGAAGTGGATAGGTCTCTCTGGCGAGATCCAATTCGTCGGTCATCCGACGTGACGTCTCCGTTCCCTCCTTCAGGGAACGAGGGTTACATACGTAACCGAGACGTTCTCTGTATTTGACCAATCCAAGTGCACACACACACACACACACTCTCACACACACACACACACACACACACACACACACACACACACACACACACACACCTGGAGCAGTGGGCACTGTTCACTCAGGAAATGCTCCAGCACAACCACCGCATGTAACTTTTAACAAGATTCACTTGTTTGAAACACGCTGAATTATATTAACATTTACTATAGAACCATTATTTCACCAATAAACATCTAAAACAATACATCTCTATCGAAATTAATTATTTATTATCTCCGCAAGCGATCGCAGTTTGAGTATAGTTCTGTGTAATAGATAAACCGCGCTGTCAGCAGTTTTCATAATCTAGAATGACAAAAACATTGTAATAATTCTGATAAAACATGCCAGTTAAGAAATGCAATAAAATACAGTGTTTTGTTTGTTATAGCTTATTTCAATATTCCAGAGAATATTATTCAGTGAATTATTCTTCACTCTTTAGTCTATTAAACAGCGTTTAAACCTAAAGCTGTAGTTTAAAATGAAGTTGATATGACTTCTGTCCTTTATTTTCTCCATTTGAAAACATTAGACATTATTTTGCTTATTGTTAATATCAGTGTTGCTGATGATGCTTTTTATAAATAAAATGTTTTTATTGTTGTAATTTTAAGATTAAATTTTACATGAAAATGTAAATGTTTTTTGTTGTTGTTAAGATGACTGAAAGGATCACTCTGTTATTTATTTACTTTATAACAGTAAATAAATATCGGTTCTGCATATCGGTTTATCGGGGTACATAAACGTACAAATAATCGGTATCGGTTATAAAAAATCTATATCGGATCGATCACTAGTATATACAGTATATTTTTGGCATCATAAAAAGTTAAATAGAATAGAATAGAATATACCATCATGCTCAGGTTCTGTAATCCAGATAATACAAAATCAAACATTTATTATTCCTTCTTTCAAGACCAAGTTATCTGAACTTCTTTATCCACATTAAATGTACAACATCTCATTTGTCGATTTTGTTTTTTAGATTTGTGTCTGTTTTTATTCCACAAACTTCTGACACAAAGTCGCAATTTAAATAAAACATAACTAAGCATAAATAACCTTCTGAGCTAATTAAGAATCAATCATTCATAATTAATAATTGTCAATACAGTGTTCCTCTGGGATGACCACACAGTGAAAAGACATCTATTATTATTGATGATGTGACATGGTTAACAGGTTTGAACGAAGCCTTGTAAGCATTTTATTTTTCTTCCTCCATATAAAACACTCCTGATATCTTCATGTCCAAGCATACATTTGAATTCACAGCATGCAAGGGTTTTCTTTTATCCCTTTTAGACAGCACTTCTGAAAGACTATGACACTCCCTCAGCGGTGAAGATAAACACAGACAACAGAATCCCTGCTCTTGAGGAGAAAAGAGAGGGAACCCAGATACGAGGTGGGGGGAGGTGCTTTTTCATCACAAACATTAACATAGACTCTTGATGTGACACTCCAGTCAGCACTGAATCTGAGTCGGAAGTGGCTCCGGGCCAAGGTAAATAACCCGCTGGACAGAGTGAGACAGAACAGGGGAGGTTGTGTGAGGATGAATGGAACAGGCTTGAGGTGGGAGCACTCGTCCATCAGGGGCTCCTTGATCAAAGTGTTCCTAGGGTGGAGGACGGGAGGAGAGAGGTGTTGCCTCTGCACTTCCCACTGCTTTGTGTGCATTTCCACCCCCAACAGTGTGTTTTTTTATGTTTAATCTCAGCTTGTTTCACTCTGTGCGTTCAGTCCAACAGTGAGGACTGTTTCAGTACATAGTCGTGAACCATACCAACAATTCGTACATATTTTATGAGGTGGCTAATACGTACGAGCTCACTCGTACAAATTCATACGCTTTTTGCCAAATCGTACATATTTTACGAGTTGCCAATTCGTATGAATTTGTACGAATGAACTACAGCTTACCCTAAACCTACCCATCACTGGGGATTAGACAAATTGTACTAAAACGTACGAGTGAGGTCGTACGAATTAGCCACCTTGTAAAATATGTACAAATTGGTCATGAGATAGCGTTGGAATTCCTGTAATTAATTCTGAGTCATCTGTGCAGTAATTATTAGTTGTATTATTTTCATACAATACTTTTACCTTGGTTGCAGGTTTAGAAAAAGCAGGTTTAGCTTGGTTGCAGGTTTTTATCAACTCTTTTTAATAATGTATGTGGATTTATTTATGTGAAAACTCTAGAAAACAGCATTTATTTATTTATTTAAAACTTGTGTTTATTTATGGAAAAAAAACTACATTTATTTATTTCTTTTGTTTTGCTTTGTTTGTTTATTTATGCCCATACCGCCTGACAGATATCACTAAAATAGGTGTCTTGAGAAATATAAAAAAGTTGAAAGTGTAAATGGACAAAACAAAAAACAATTGGAGGCATGGCCTTTACTTTTTAGCCAATCACATATTCTCTGTCTGTC